>JARYGA010037955.1:0-38280 GCA_030545235.1 Helianthus tuberosus
AAAACAAGTTTTATATCAAGACAAAGGGTCTTGATACCCAAAAATAGTTTGGTTGCAAAATACGCAAGAATACGCATTTTGACCGAAACTATGACTCGTCACTACACCTAATCAACGTGGTAATCAGTAGGTATAGTCACTCGGGACTATAACCATCGTGATTACGCTCACGTTGCGAAGTTCAACGAACTTCGTGTTGACCATAACATGGTCAAAGCAGAAAGTCAAACGCTTGTTTGACTTTCACGCTTAAAATGCGTAAAAGAACGAAAGAATACTTACAACGGGCCCAAGAAATGGAGGTTTGATCTAATTATTCTCAGGTATGAAGTGTATAAATTCAACTTAGAGAACAAAAATCAGATCAAACGTGAGTTTTCAAATGAAATGGAAGGGGTATATATAGATTTTGGACAACCGTTAGGATCATTCCTCGATAATTGAGCTTTGATCTTGGCCTTCCATGTGTCAGCCATGGTTTACAAAACCATGGGAATACTTAAAACCATCAAATTCCAGCCCATAGAGTGCAAAACCTTGGGTTAAAACCAACAAAACCTAAAAAATGGACCAAGTTCAATGTATCTGCCAGAAATTTCAAAAATGGTCCATGCACTTGTAAAACTTGATTTTTGGCACTTTTAAGCCCCGTTAACCCCATTTCAAGGCTCTAAAATAAAGTTAAAGTATAGGGAACTTGAAATGTGCACAAATATATCTCGGATGTCAGTTCGTTTGGTCGTACGGTTGTGTTGTTCGGTTAATTACGACGGAAATCGTAACGAACGTAAAAACGATCCAAATTACGCGACGAATGGAATTTCATCATCCCAATCACTAAAATAAAATATTTTAATGATTACATAATTTTTTTTGGATGTCCGGATGTATTCAGAGCGTAAGATATGCGCGAAAATGCAAACTTATGCACTTTTTGACGCTTTTAGTCCCTGAATGAGCAAAAAGTTTATTTTAGCATACCGAATCACTCAAAGCCTATTTCTAAGCTATGTAAAGGATATTTAGGGTATTTTTAACTTATGATCATGTTCCGGAATGTCTGTTACAGTACGAATCGGCATACTTTCACAGTTTGTCGAATTTAGTCCCTGTAAGCGATTAAACTTGATTTTGCCATACCCAAGCCTTCAAAAGTTATTTCTAAGTTATGTAAAGGTTATTTAAGGTATGTTAAGCCTATGTCACTGTTCCAGAGTGTTTTTTGCATTAAACTGGTTATATTTACGCATCAATTCACGTATAACCTTCCAGAAAGCGATTTAGAGCTCGAAATCGAACAAGAATTGATATGTGCAAACGATACACATATTTATACAAATACCAAGTATGAAATACAATATTTCATTGGTTTGGTATTTGTATGATGGTTGAAGTGACACAGGTGTCACAGTCTCCCCTACTTTAGGAAATTTCGTCCCGAAATTTAATTTTAGAGGAAACTTGTGAAGACAATTGTGATTGTTCCGCTTTCGAATGAATCACTTGAACCCTAAGTAAAACTCTGGGCCATGTTTGTATTCTTAGCAAAATTGTCAACTATCAAAGTGAAGTCCTCGTAGTAACAAAACATGGAGTTTCGAACTACGGACAGAAGAACGTTTCTTATGAAGACTATCATAGAAAACTTATGTCTGCTCGAAATCAAAGTCGGAGAGTGTAAGATAAAATGACATTGGTCAAGGTCCAGGACTTCTAGTAACTAAAAAAATGCTACGTTCGCAATGTAATAAGGAACACTTATATATAGGAAGTACCAGCGGCGTATCCACCATGCCCCTTTCTACATTGTTCCCGTTTCGTTATTCTCATCACTATAGGTCTTAACACATGACAAAATTTGTTGTGGTTTCTGTGCACTGAATTCCATAATTATGTATGCATCCATAATTACGTAATTCCTTGCACAGTCCGCACAGTTCATTTCATAATGTGTAGGGAAAATCAATCGAATAAACATGAAGTGACTTGACTAGACCACCAAATGATCTTTTTAACTAGATCAACGAACGATCTTTTTAATTAGATCAACACATGATCTTTTTAACTAGACCGTCGTACGATCTTCTTAAATAGACCACTCAAGGGATCTCTTCAGCTATATCATCACATGATATTCCTATCCAGATTTATGAACCAATCTGTTTAACTAGACCGCTCAAGGGGTCCAATTACAGAATAGTACTTCATAATCCAAGGGTCTTAACTATCACGTAGAAGCCCATTAAGGATTTAAGGTAGTACCTTTGGATACCCTACTACGAATCCCTCATACGAAGATATGGAAGATTCTACGAGGATTTGTATAATGAATATTCGGATCTCATAAGACATAAAAGATATCACATAAGCACATAATCACATAATTGATTAACTTGACCTTTATTTTGTTAATTTTCTTGTTAATTGAGCATATGAGTATTTAAAGCACACCAGGAATCCAATCCGTGAATTCCGCTTGGTACTTTAAACATTTTCAAGAATCAAACTATGAAGATAGGAAGATCTTAATAGGAATTTGGCTTTGTTTCTTAAAAGAAACGAGTATTTAAGATTTTTGGGGAGATCACAAGTGATCATAAAAATGACAGAACCATATGAGTAGTTTGTCTTTGTGTCGGCATCATAGGGTTGTATTAAACATACACACAATCGTATCAGTTTCGTAAAATAAAATTGAAACAAAAAATTTTATTTATATAACGACTGTGTCGATTTAAACATCCAAAAGATAACACACGAGGAAAAACAAAAGACTAATTGTTCACTGCTGCATTGTCGTCCGCGTTCGCCTCATTTATGTTAAACACTCGTCCACGCGTGGGATTTGCGTTAACAAGTCTTGGGCAATTGTCCTGGTAGTGAGTAAGGTCACCACAGTTATAACACGACCCAGGTGGGAACCGTGCTTGAATAGCAGCAGGATTTGCAGCAGCCTGTTTTGCATAATGGCAGGTATTGATCAAATGTCCCAATCACCCACAGTGGGTACATTTGTGACACTGCACTTGCTCCAGATGATGACGGTTGCATTTGTTGCACAAGGTGTGGTACCAACATAATTTTTCCTTTTACGAGTTTGTGCTGGCTGGTTTGGTGCAACCTGATTGTTCTGAGCAGTTATGGCGCAGTTTTGAGAAGCCTTGCGCTTCTTCTTCTTAGGTGTCTCGGCCTGTTTTTCCTTTGGTTCAACTTGTGCAGTCTTGTCAGATGGTCTTGGGTCGCCCTTTCGAAAAAGCTTACCCTTCCTGATATGGGATTCAGTCAGGGTGGCAGCCAATTCAATAGCCTGTCTGACGGTAGTAGGGTTGCTGCCAGTAACGATATCCTGAACTAAGTCAGGAAGACCATCAATGTACTTTTCAATCGCCTTCTCCACAGGCGTAACCATGGCAGGACATAACAGGCTCAGTTCCTCATAACGGTCAGTATAGGCTCGATGTTCACCACTATCTTTCTTTAAATCGTCGAATTCCCTTTCCAACGCTCTAAGCTCATGACGAGGACATAACTCCTTCATCATTAGAGCTCAAAGCTCTTCCCAAGTTTGAGCTAGTGCCACATCAGCACCCCTGTCCCTCATCACACCATTCCACCACGTTAAAGCTTTTTTCTCAAAAACACTAGATGCGAACTCTACCTTTCGCTCGTTCGGACAGTGAACATGTCTGAAGGTGCTCTCTAGACTCTCGAACCATTGTAGAAGTGCAGTCGCTCCTTGAGACCCAGAAAACTTTGATGGCTTGGCAGAGTTGAATGTCTTGAAGTTGCATGGGGCATTATTGTTGTTGAGGGCTTGGTTACATTGAGCAATGATGTTTGGGATTGCAGCAGCCATTTGCTGCGTAATGATAGCTGCCAGCTCTTCATGGCAGAATTGACGACTAGCTTCGACACAACTAGGACACGTGGCAGAACCGGGTTGTGCCTGGTTTCCGGTTGTCGCACCCCATGAAGCACACACCCATCAGGGTCGTGGCCCGTGAGTGGCCATTAAATTTTGTTTTATTTGATTTTTGTTAAATTAAAGGAAATTTAGGCCCGTTTTTCGCATACGGGGTATATTTTAGGACATATAGGGGTGTAGTAAATATTTTAGGTGGGTTGTTATAACCTCCCCACCTTATTTTAGAACTCGTCCTCGAGGTCTACTGGAACAGGTGTGGATATTTCCTCTGCATCTCGGATTCAAGCTCCCAAGTGTACTCTGGTCCTCTCTTGGAATCCCATTTTACTTTAACTAGAACTAATCTCTTGTGTTTGAGATTCTTGATCTTTCTGTCTTCAATCTGTAGGGGTCTTTCAATAAACTTAAGTTTTTCATTTACATCTATGTCTTTAAGAGGTACCACTAATGATTCATCTGCTAAGCACTTTTTGAGATTACATACATGAAATACATCATGTATCCCTGCCATTTCCTCTGGCAGTTGCAGCTGGTAAGCTACTGGTCCTATCCTTCTAATAATCTCAAATGGTCCAACATACCTGGGGCTTAGCTTTCCTCTTTTTATGAATCTGACAACTCCTTTCCATGGAAAAACTTTTAATAATACTTTATCTCCTACTTGAAATTCCAACGATTTTCGTCTGTTGTCAGCATAACTCTTTTGACGATCGCGTGCTGCTTTTAGTTCGCTAACAACCAATGGCTTTGATACCAACTTCTGTCACACCCCAAAAACGTCGCAGTGGAATATAAAACGTAGTGGTGACAGAAGTTGGTGCCCATTTATATCTTGTCGATCGATGCATTTAATTGTTGGACATTTTAGTATATTTTAAACATAAGTTATTTAAACATCACGTTTTAAGTCACGACCACATAGTTAAGTTGTCTTTGATCCTCGCGGGTCTTATTACATACGTCCCAGAAAGTTTAAAGGTTGTCCAACATTTTTAAACAAACATCATGCATCATTCAAACACAAGATACGCCATGATTCCCGAAGTCGAACTCAAGTACCTGTAGAACACGTCAAAATCAAGTGTCAACACAAAGGAAGGTGAGTTCATATATTCACATACAAACAAATCATCTCAAAGGAAAAACTTTCTGATCATGTGTTTATTTGAAAACATCCATATAAATTTTAGAAAGTCCATTTTTACTTCCTTAATAAAATCCATGGGTCTTCCATCGCGGTTCAACCACCCGATAATATCACTCTTACCCAGGTTTTGTATATTAAATTATTGCGTCAATTTTCAGACTCGTAATGTTAGCTAGACAATACGAACTATATATTAACCATGCAGGGATAATCAATGCTAGACAATAATCAGAATCAAAATTCATCGCTTGACTTGACACGGGGCGACCGGTCACGACGGGGTTGTCAACCCGATAGATCTACCAACAATTCCTCGTGTTCAATACTTAAATGATTAAACGACATCATGGGCGCAGGGTCCTCTTCGAGAACAATATGATGTCTGCCTCACGTACAATATATATATATATATCCTACTAATATGACAATTTAATACACGAAGTTGTACGAACCCCCTGGACCCCTTCCCTGGGACCAGGCCAGCATCCGTCCTAACTTTACGGTCTGTTTCGCTTCGGAAACACCGTACCAATCCCGTTTCATCCCGAAACAAATATATTCAACAAAACCATTTCATCCCCGAAACATATATTTTCACAAATCCATATATTTTCAACGAAAATATATAATTTATATCAAAAAGGTATGTTTTATTCCGAAAACATTATTAAACCCTTTTATTGGCGTGTTCTACCCCCAAAATATATATAAAGCAGTAAAAAGAGGGGTTTAGTGACACTCACCTTTGGGTGCGTATTTTAAATAGCGCAATCCCAGAGATTGATTTCTACACATGCTATTATATATATAGGAACGATTTTAAATCAACATTCATAACACAAAAATCCTAAGTTTCTCCGTTTCTTAGAATTATCACATAACTTTGAGATTTTCTCGAAAAGTTATCCTTTTGATTTTGTTGGCACGTTAATATATATATATATGTATATATATATATATATATCTTATGATTTTGTGACTTGAACAATTTTATTGGTGACCATTATTGTGTAAGTCCGTTAACACTCCCGTTTATACGTAATATATCTACGATTTGCGCGTCGTAATATATATACATAGACATTTCATATAATTTATCATCAACTCACGCGAAATCTTATTAACTTATCTATTTTGTTATTTTTAAAGCAAATATACATAAAATTCCTCATATGTATCAAATTTCATGCTTGACAAACAAGATACACATTTAACGGGGTTTTTACCGTTTGTACCGCAAAAAACGCACAATATACAGGCATAATCTAAACTTCCAAAATCATGTTAATAACTTAACATACTTTCACATTATCATGATTAAATCACATAACACATTTTAATACATTTGGTTTACCCAAAATTTTACCCCTAATGGTGTACATTGAAAAATGTTTATTTTAGCGATTCGGTAACGTTTTAAGGTGTCGGAAGTCACGTATGACCAACCAAATACCAAGTAAACTTAAAATTAGTTAAAATACTTATTTTTATACTAAAAACATCAGTTTACTTACTGATCTAAATCAGTTTTATAAATATCACTCGAAAAGCCGATTTTTGACCGTTTTAACGCAAAGTTTTGCGTTAAACATTACTATAATCATCCCAACTCGAAACGACTTGATATTTTAGCAAAATACAAGTTATTTACTTATTAAAATAGTGGTTATAATCAAATTAGTGCAGTTTTTGTATAAGTCGCATAAATCATGCGATTTCACGTATTTTACAACCTTTAATGCACCAAGTACAATATGCAAAGCTAGCAAACATTATGACAAAGTTATATGTCACTAAATACTTTAAAATAACTTTATTTTTGTGTTTATAATCTGTTAAAAACTGATTTTTACCAAATCATACTCAAATCACCCTTTTATAAACATATGTCATCATGCATGTCTAAGTATATGCATCTATTATACCCATATCATAACATCATCATCCAACATGACCTTAAATGCATCAAAGACCATATTTATGTCATGTTCATCTAAATCAAAGCATATTCATTTCATTATCATCAAATCATTTTCACATAAATGCAAACATTCCTTCTTTTATTTACATGTGACAAAACTTTGTATATGCATTCATATATATATATATACATATATATACGACACACACACACACACACATGAACTTCCAAAAGTTCACTTTACATCACTTTCATCTCAAATCACAAGAATCTTTTTAGAACTTTCTTCTATGACACCTTTTTAACACATGCATGAACCCATCTTTCAAAGATCACTCAAATAAATCAAGAACAAGAAATTAAAACACAACTAAATACACACATAGCCATAACTTTCGGCCATACATTCACACATATGTACACTCACTTTTACTTTGATTAAAATCTCATTCTTTGTTAAATACAAGTTTGTGATTCATTCCAAGTTCAAGAGAAACCATCTAACATCCCCATCATCACTAAAAATCAAGAATGTGATTTAAAAACAAGTTTATACCTTCAAGATTTTTAAATGGGTTTTTGAGAAAAGATGATGATATGAGACTTGTTATTGCTTGAATCTTGCTTGAAATCACTTCCAAACACCCATATTAGCTTGAAATAATCTTGAAAAGCTCTTGATTCTTCATGGAATGCTTAAATTTTTTGAAAGTGTGTGTGTATAGGGGCTTTCGGCCGTAAGGTTCAAGAGAAGAGAGAGAGAGCTTGTTTGATCATGTATTGAAGAAGATGGAGTGTTTAAATGAGCCTAATGATTAAGCACAATGCTCAAGACCCACATGGCATAAAATCACAATTCCAAGAAGTGGTGGCACCACCCTTGGCCGCCAACACTCTTTCTCTCTCTTATATACACACATAATTCATATATATATATATATATATATATATATACATATGTAAATTTATGTTTAAAACAGGTATTTTACTGAATACCGGGTATTTTATCTAGCGTTTTAATCCCATTTTAGTGCGTTTTAAATTATTTTATCATTCTATAAAAATAATCACTAAAAATTATTACTGACATAATTACTAGTTGCCTTGACTGGCTGGGTTGACAGTATTTTGTTTAATTCGCGCAGTACGCGCTCAAACTCGAAAAATAGAGTTTCTTAGCGTTTTAATTTATTTTTCCTCGCGAATATGATTAAAATTGTTATTCTAATCATAACAGACTATTTTTAGGATTTTAACACTGATCGGGTGGTCACCGACGTTCGTTTCGCATTTTAACCGTTACGCGATAAGCGTTTATCTTATCGTTGCCAACATAATTTTTATCAAAGTTTAATTTTACCAACTCATTAAATTTCACATATAAACATCATAACCAGTCAAATACAACCTTGTTACCTATTCACAACACATGTTACAATTGTACGGTACGGCCTGAAAAGCCGGGTGTCACAGCAAAGGTGGATGGGTCCATTTGTTTGTGGAGGATGAAGCCTTTGATGCCCCTCATCTTTTATTTCCTGCACTCAATGAACTTTTAGTATGGACACCCTTTGCCAACCCAAGTGGACGGGCCACGTTTTGCTGGTAGAAACTTGGGTTGGCTATTTTGACAACCTTTTAAAGGGTTAACTTTGATAAATAAATAAAACTTTAACTTTTGGCTATCTTTGTGTTGTTTATTTTCTGTACATTTGCTTGTCAACTGTCATTATACAATTTTAGAATTTAAAAGTTATTGATGAAAGTATAAAAATCAGTTTATGTCAAAGAATTTAGGATATGATCAAGGATCAAATATCCTTTAATCAAAAAGTTTGAAAAGTGAGACAATTTTAGGATCATATATCCTGTTGTCAAAGAATAAGGGTAACACTGATAAACCAAGAATAAAGTTAAAGTAAATAAGGATCATACCAGAGAATCCAAGTTAGGATCCTATATCCTTAACACTTACAACTGTAATAATTCAAAGACAAAATCTTGTTGAAAGTGAGGATCCTGGATCCTTGACTGTTTGGCTTTGGAAACCTGCAATATAACATAACTTGGGACTAAGCCAACTGAAAAAGAAGATGTTAGTATCTGGGGACAAGCCCGACAATCTAGGGACAAGCCCAATAAGCTGGGGACAAGCCCAAAAACTGGGGACAAGCCCAAAAACTAGGGACAAGCCCAAAGGATCTTATCTAAACTGGAGTATGGCCCATACTGGCGACTATCCAAACTTAGTGACATGAAAATGCCAAAACCTTAGCTAATGTGAAAATGTTAGAAACCTTAGGAACGGATGTATGGTACGTCTACCATTATACTTAGGATCCTAAATACGGCCAGTACAATTAAATTGTCAGCCCCTAAAGCGGGTACTGGTCCCATTGCCTTTAACTGCACTAGGATAATCGTGCGCAACTGGAGAAGGTGTAAGAACCTGATTCGTAGGAGGTAATAGATACCTTAAACTGGGGACAAGCCCAAAAACTGGGGACAAGCCCAAAAACTTGAGACAAGCCCAAAAACTGGGGATAAACCCAAAGACTTAGGAGAATTCAATGGATACTTGATCCTTTGTCAAAGATCTGCAAAACTCAGAATTTAGTGAAAAAGGATAAAGGATCCTGGATCCTTCTCCTTGTAATCAGGTAAATTAAAGGATTAGATAAATAAAAAGAATCAAATCATTACCAGGATGAGGATCATATATCCTCTAAGGATCCTTGATGTGTACTATATACGAGAATGACAAAGGATCCTAGATCCTTCTTACATGAAGTATCTCTTTAAATGGACAGCATTCCAAGCTCTTGGTAATAGATCACCTTCCATTGTTAATAAATGGTATGCCCCCTTTCCTGCCACAGCTTCAATAAGATAGGGGCCTTCCCACTTTGGTGCTAACTTGCCATCAGCAGGATTTGTGGTATTTTGGAATGCTTTCCTCAACACCATGTCACCAACTTGAAACTTTCTGATCTTGACATTTTTGTTATAAGCTCCAGCTATCCTTTGTTGATAACTAGCCAATCTTATCCTTGCTAAATCCCTGAGTTCTTCTATGGTATCCAAATCTTGAACCAAGTTTTCAGCATTTCCTTCAGGATGACGGATGCTTGTTCTTGCAGTAGGAACTACCATCTCTGTAGGGATCACAGATTCAGCTCCAAACACTAAAGCAAATGGGGTCTGGCCAGTAGCATTCTTGGGATTTGTTCTATCAGCCCATAACACATAAGGTAGCTCTTCTGCCCATTTTCCCTTCTTGGATCCAAGCTTCTTCTTCAAGTTGTTGATGATGATCTTGTTAGAGGATTCTGCTTAACCATTAGCTTGTGGGTGGACTGGTGTTGATGTTATCATCTTAGTCCCCCAGCTATCAAAAAAGTTAGTGGTTCTATTCCCAATAAATTGGGATCCATTATCACAAACAATTTCAGAAGGTATGCCAAATCTAGTAATGATGTTTCTTTTAATAAAGGATATCACTTCCTTTTCTCTGACTTGTGCAAAGGCTCAGCTTCTATCCATTTGGAAAAGTAATCTGTCATAGCAAGCATAAACACTTTTCCTCCTGGTGCTTTGGGAAGTTTGCCAACTATATCAATTCCCCATCTCATGAATGGCCAAGAAGAGGACATAGGATGCAGGAACTCCACTGGTTGATGAAGGATATTACTATGTCTTTGACAAGCATCACATTTCTTTGCATAATCCACAGCATCCTTCTTCATAGTAGGCCAATAGTATCCTGTTCTAAGGATCCTTGAGAACAGTGCTCTGCCCCCAGTGTGGTTTCTACAATCTCCTTCATGAAAATCCTTCAGAACTTCTTGGATTTCTGGATCCTCGATGCACCTTAGATATGGACCTGCAAGAGATCGTTTATATAACATGTTATTTAGTATTGTAAATGGAGATACCTTGACTTTGAAAGCTCTAGGATTTTCTCCAGTAGGGATCTCTCCATGTTGTATATATCTTAGGATTGGAAGGATTCAGGATCCTGAATTTGACTGTGCACCATCACTAGGTATGATTACAGAATCTTCCACAATCTCCATAGATGTGTGATCCTCAATAGCAGGAGTTAAGATATGAATAATTGGTATCCTAACATCCTCTGGAATCTTCAATGATGATCCAAGTTTGGTTAAAGCATCAGCTTCTGCATTTTCTTCCCTAGGTACCTGTGTCAAACTAAAAGAAGCAAAAGAGTCTGCCAATTTCTTGACTATCTCTAGATATTTGATTAGTCTTTCACCTTTAACAGCATAAGAACCATTAAAGTGGTTAGTAATTAACAATGAATCTACATGTACCTCAAGATACCTGATCCTCATGTGCTTAGCAATTTGCAAACCAGCTATTAAGGCTTCATACTCAGCCTCATTATTAGTAGTTTAAAACTCACAAGCAATTGAGTTGGGTATTATGTCCCCCTGTGGCGATTTTAGTAGTATGCCTAGTCCAGTTCCCTTGACATTTGAAGCCCCATCTGTGAAGAGTATCCAAGGATCCTTAGTCTCTTCAAGTTGTTGAACTTCCAATTCAGCTTCCCTTTGTAGATCACTACTGAAATCAGCCACAAAGTCAGCTAAGGCTTGGGATTTGATGGCAGTTCTTGGTTCATATCTGATATCATAAGCACTAAGCTTGACTACCCACTTTGCCATCCTTCCTGACATTTCAGGTTTCCTAAGAACATTCTTGATTGGAAAGTTAGTTTTAACAATAATAGGATGTGTCACAAAATAATGGCGTAATTTAGTAGATGCCATGATCAAAGCAAGGTTAAGTTTTTCTAAATGAGAATACCTGGATTCAGCATCAAGCAAACTTTTACTTACATAGTACACAGGATATTGAGTACCTTCATGATCCTTAACAAGGACTGCACTTACTGCTTTAGAAGAAACTGCTAAATATAAGGATAATATATCCCCCTTTTCTGGTTTCATTAAGGCTGGGGCTGAGGATAGGAAATCCTTAAGGGCCTTGAGAGCATTCTTATGCTTTTCAGTCCACTCAACTTTTTTGTTCTTTCTCAGTATGTCAAAGAATTCTTTGCATTTCTTTGATGACTTTGACATGAATCTGTTTAAGGCTGCGATCCTTCCTATCAATCTTTGCACATCCTTGGCATTGGCAGGAGACTTGATATTCACAATCGCCTTGATTTGTTCTAGACTTTCCTCTATCCCTCTTTTTGTCACCATATAAACTAGGAACTTGCCAGCTTTTACACCAAAGTGGCACTTGGAAGGATTCAATTTCATATTGTATCTATCAAGGATATCAAATGCTTCCTCCAAATCTCTAAGGTGATCCTCAGCTCTCTTGGACTTGACCACCATGTCATCAATATAGACTTCCATTGTGTGTCCAATTTGTTCTTTAAACATCATATTTACTAGCCTTTGGTATATAGCACCTGCATTTCTTAGTCCAAAGGGCATAGCAATATAACAATAGATACCAGTAGGGGTCATAAAGGTTGTATCCTCTTGATCAGATGGTTCCATCTGAATTTGTTGAAATCTAGATGAAGCATCCATAAAGGTCAACAACTCATGACCCGTAGTAGCATCCACCATAGAGTCAATGTGGGGTAATGGGAAAGGATCCTTGGGACATACCTTATTTAAATCAGTGAAATCGAAACATACCCTCCACTTTCCATTTTTCTTTTGAACAACAACCACATTGGCTAACCACATTGGATACTTAACCTCTCTAATCATACCTGCTCTGAGCAGTTTATCTACCTCCTCTTGGATGATGGCATTCCGTTCAGGTGCAAACTTTCTCTTCTTCTGATGTATGGGTTTGAATGACCTGTCAATGCCAAGTTTATGAGTAATAATATCTTTAGAAATACCTGTCACGTCCTCATGCTTCCAAGCAAAGGTAGCTTTTCTCCTCTTTAAGAAGGATACTAAATCTTGTTCAATGTTATCGAGGATCCCGGATCCTATAAAAACTTTGGATTCAGGATCCTGAGGATCCATCAGGATATCTTTAACATCTTGTTCTCTTGCCTCCAGGACATCTCTTGGAGGATACTTTAATTGCTATACCTCCCTAGGTCTTGAGGCTGGCTTCATTGATGAGGTGTAACAATTCTTGGCTTCTTGTTGATCACTTTCTATCTTCACCACACCCCCATGGAGTAGGGAGTTTGACACACTGATGATATATAGATGGGACTGCTTTCATATCATGTATCCATGGCCTGCTAAGGATAACATTGTAACAAGATAAGCAATCTATGGCACAAAATTTCTGAAAAGAATTAACTCCCTCTATGTAAATGGGAAGTTTAATGTCCCCCAATGTATTCTTGGTTTCTCCACTGAATCCCACAAGAACTGATAATCTTGGGACAATTTCTGATTCAGGGATGTTCATCTTCTTGAGGATATCAAGTTGAATAATGTTCACTGAGCTTCCTCCATCTATGAGAATCCTGTGAACAAAATGGTTAGAAATAAACAATGTAATAACAAGACCATCATGATGAGGATCCTGAATGTCCACACGGTCATCCTCATCAAAGGATGTGATTTTCTCCTGTGTAAGGATTGAGGTTCGAATGGGCCTATCCCCATTTTCCATCTTTGTTTCTTTAGCATGCCTCTTGGCTCCTGAAAACGAAGTGCCACATATATCTGATCCACCGGAAATGAAGTTGATAATTTAGGCATCAGCTGGAGGAGCAGGAGCCCTTTCTGGAAGCTTTTCAGGATCCTAGATCCTTGACTTTTTTCTTCCAAATAGCTCCTTCAAATGTCCTTTACTTCACAAGTAACCAATCTCTTTCCTGAGTGCTATGCATTCATCAGTGAGATGACCGAAATCTTCATGATAGGCACACCATTTGGATTTATCTTTCGTAGCAGCTGGCTTATCACTCTTTCTGGGCCATCTCGCTTTTTCACCTAGATTCTGCATGGCAAGGATTAGTTCATTATTATCAACAACGAAGCAATATTCAGAAATGGGTGGATAATCTTCATCATCCTCTTCTTGCTCCATAGCATGCACGTTTTGATTATCAGACTTGTTGTATGACTTGGATTTGTTGTTCCTGAAATAGGATCCTTGCTTTTCCTGCTTTGAGGATCCTGACAGTCTCTCCTGGATCCTTTTATCATCCTCTAAACAGATGAATTTAAGGACCCTGGTTCTTACTTCATCAAGATTCCTGCTAGGGGTCATGGCAAGATCATCATAGAATTGTGAATCCTTAATTAGACCCATTTTAAAGGCTTCTACAGCTGTAGCAATATCCAAATTAGGAATCTCTAAGGATTCTCTACTGAATTTAGTTATGTAATCTCTAAGTGATTCATTTTGACCTTGTGTTACCCTATATAGATCACTAGTTAATCGTTCAAATCTCCTACTACATGAAAATTGGCTATTGAACAAGTTAACTAGATTAGCAAATGAAGAAATAGAGTAAGGGGGAAGACTTAGCAGCCATTTTAGAGCTGATCTTGTCAGTGTGGATCCGAAACCCTTGCATAGACATGCTTCGTTTAACCTTTCAGGAATGGGATTGATCTCCATTCTCTCCCTGTATTGAGCTACATGCTCTTCTGGATCAGTTGTGCCATCGTAGAGCTTCATGTTTAGTGTTTGGAACCTCTTTGGTATCTCTGCATCACAAATGGGTGGTGCAAAACGAGATATTCTGTGACTCCTATCCAGAATCTCAGGAATGGGTTTAACCACTCCTGGGACACTAGATATCATATCCTTAAGTTTTTGCAATTCCCTAGCCATAGCTTGGTTGATTCCTGTCTCCTGCACAAAGCCATGGTTAGCATTATAAGAATTATTTAAAGTGATACCTCCTGATTGATTCAAGGTTGGGATTCCTGATGTGAATCCATATTGATGTGATTCTGGCATGATTGAGGGACCAGATGAATCAATAGTTTGCATAGGTATGAAGTCTCCTAAGTGAATCTCTGAGCTTCTGGGTTGTACACTCCTTAAGGATCCTTGATCCTGAAAGATGTTGGATCCGGTATGCATTGGAGCTGAAGGTCTTGGGGGATACTCCATGGATCCATGAACCTGAGATGAGGATCCTTGAGACTGAGATGAGGATCCTTGATAATAAGAGTGGGATCCTTAAACCGACTGCGTCCCCATGTATCCTCCCGAACTAGAAAAGAATCCTTGATGCTGGAAAGAGGATCCTTGAGGCTGAAGAGAGGATCCTGAAGGCTGGAAGTAGGATCCTTGAGCCTGTGTCATCGCCGATGATCGATAACGCATACTCGATGATCCACCCTGGTACTGGACACCTGATACTGTGGAATGCTGGGTAGTTGTGGCTGGAGTATCAAAATTCAGTGATCTCGGCACCAATGGAGAGTGATCCTCCGCTGATCTCTTCAATTTCTTGATTTCATCAATTTCTCGAAGGATCCTGTCGTTAGTTTTGTCCTGCTGATGCATGTAATCCTTCATCTGCAAAATCAAAGAATAAAGATCATTGTTAGTAGGACTAGAAGAAACAGCAGTAGTTGCTTTTGTGAAAACAGGGGTTGGCTTCTTCGCAGCATTCTCAGCATTCTTCTGGGATCCAGAAGGAACAGGAGATAAAGGTGGAATGCCCAGTGAAGAGGTGATCGCCGGCATGGAGCTTGAAGTGTTCTTCGAATGAGAAGCCATGTGGTTGAAGGTAATGAACATAAATAGATGAAATGAACAAAATTTCTCAAGAATGAAGCACCGATTACCCCACGGTGGGCACCAAACTGTTTTGGTCAAAAATCACACAAGGATAATGTAACCAAATCTGATTTTTGTGAGGTATGATGCTTGGTTAATTGGACAAATGTATGAACAACAAGTATTTAAAATGAGCGATGAACACAAGGATTTATACGAGGAAAAAGCCCTTGATCAATGAATGATATCCGGCATAAAAAACCTCGGATAGTGAAAACTATCACTATCAAGTATATTGAATAAACAAGTTTACAACTTCGTAAGTATTGAGCTTGATACAATGAATTCTAGTGTGTGTGTGGAAAGATAGCAACAGAAATGATGTATGTTCACCCGAGTGCAAGTGGTTTCTAAAATTAGCTCAATACCCCTCTTAACTTAGCTAAAAATATCCTAACTAACTATTCAAAAAATCAGCCATTCACCCACGATCACCACCAACGGTTCTCAGCTTGTGCACATGTTGAAAATAAAGAGCATATTCCCCTGGTATCTCGGATGGAATAAGTCCTCTTCGAAACATACCTGCAAAACAAGCCAAAAGGTGATGAACAATTGTTAGTTTAGAATAATAATGAGGATCTTGGATCCTTATTCTCGCAGCGTCTTCTGAGGATCCTTAATTCAAACTGAACGGAGGATCTGTGATCCAAGCTACATTTGAGGATTCGTGATCCATAGGCTGTGAAATTCTATCCCTAACAGAAATTATGACAAACATTCCACAAGAGTCGAAACTTGCATTACCGACGTCTGCTCAAGGTAATCAATTTATAAAAATACCAAGAGTTACGTTTTGTGCTTAGGTTAAAACTCAACTTGTATTCGATTATCCAAATTTCCAACGTAGAAAACAAAAAAAACATTCATAAATCCACATTCAAATCCGGATATTTTCTATTTTTTACTCTAGTTAAACTAAACATAGCACTCATATAATATACATATATATATATTTAGTATTTCTTTTAGTTTTCAGATATTGGATAACCCAATTATCCGAAATTCTTAGAATTTCATATCTGAATACGAAAATTCGAACTATCTGGTTTTTGGATATCCAAACTCTCAGATATTTTGGATACAGATTTTTGGATATTTTGGATTCGGTTTTCGAACGGAATTTTTTAACACCCCTAAAAATCAATCTAGCCTCTTTATTTTTTACTTATAAATTTTTGTTGCAGTAAAGTAAAGTAGATAATAATTGGAGAACTATAACAAGAGAAAATATCTTTAAGTTTTTTTAATTGAAAGATTCAAAAGGGTTTTCCTATGGTTTTAATAAATCACCTTGTTTATTTTTTGCGTATATAATTGTTCTCAAGTTTGGGATTTTTGAATTTTTTCAACAAAGACAAATCCAAACATAAATTTTGTAGAGGTATCTCCCCGCAATATACTCGATTCAAACAGGTTTACTTGTGAAGTATGGCTTCAAGGGTTTCCAAGAAAGCAGAATTTGTCACTTCACCAACGAGTTCACAATCTTCCTTTCACTCTCAAGACAAGGTCACAAAATGATACAGTGCCAAGAAAGAAGTATCTAGGCCCTGTGCCCACATGCGTCCACCACAACCATTCTCATGCCATAGGAGACTATGGTGGTCTTACGAAACGTTATCTCTTTTAATCCAGTCATAGAAAACTTGATTCAAGTTGTACCAAACCTTTATTACAACTTGAATCAAGTTTTCTACGACCGGATTAAAAGAGATAACGTTTCGTAAGACCACCATAGTCTCCTATGGCATGAGAATGGTTGTGGTGGACGCATGTGGGCACGGGGCATAGATACTTCTTTCTTGGCACTGTATCATTTTGTGACCTTGTCTTGAGAGTGAAAGGAAGATTGTGAACTCGTTGGTGAAGTGACAAATTATGCTTTCTTGGAACCCCTTGAAGCCATAATTCACAAGTAAACATGTTTGAATCAAGTAGAGTGCGGGGAGATACTTCTTCAAAATTTATGTTTGGATTTGTCGTCATTGAAACAATTAAAAAATCCCAAACTTGAAAACAATTATATACGCAAAAAATAAACAAGGTGATTTCTTAAAACTCATAGGGAAACCGTTATGAATCTTTCAATTAAAAAATGTAAAGATATTTTTGTCTTGCTATAGTTCTCAAATTATTATCTACTTTACTGCAAGAAAAATTTACAAATAAAAAATAAAGAAGCTAGGTAGCTTATTAGGGGTGTTAAAAAATCCGGTTTGAACCGAATCCAAAATATCCGAAAATCTCTATCCAAAATATCTGAGACTTTGGATATCCGAAGATTAAATCCGAATTTTTGGACTCAGATATGAAATTCTCAGAATTTCGGATAATTGGATTATCCGATATCCGAAAACTAAAAAGAAATACTAAATATATATGTATGTATATTATAGGAGTGCTATGTTTAGTTTAAATAGAGTAAAAATAGAAAATATTTGGATTTGAATGTGGATTTATGAATGTTTTTTTTTTTTTGTTTTCTACGTTGGAAATTTGGATAATCGAATACAAGTTGAGTTTTCACCTATGCACAAAACATAATTTTTGGTATTTTTATAAATTTATTACCTTGAGCAGACGTCGGTAATGCAAGTTTCGACTCTTGTGGAATGCTTGTCATAATTTCCATATCAGCTCGCCCTGAAGCCATATTTTGAGTCCTCTTCTTTATAGATTGATCTAGTATACTTGGATGTTAGATTCTCCAAAACTACTCACAAAACACATAAATATTTGAAGGTTTTAGAAATATATAGGCTATAAGAGAAGTTAATGGATGAATTAGCTTAATGAATACGCGTCAATAAAGTAACCTTTTTACCCTATATTTCTCCTCTCATTCTTACTTTTAGCATATATTTACACATCATGTGGGATCCATAATGCGGTATGAATCATGTGAACTCTCACAATTTAGATCATGCTTTCCCCACCTGACTCAATTACATTGATGTAGTGTAAATTACATCTCTTATCAGTGTATAATGTGTACAATTATCGAGTCCAGTTCTATCGCAACCCTCGACCCCTACCCGGGAGCGGGCGGCTGCGAGCTCGCAGAGCGGGTGGTATCAGTGTTTATTAATTTGGCAGCGGAAATTTCATCAGGACCGTAGCTAAGAAATAGTTTATCAGAGTAAAACACCAAATTTTTATAATTAATCAATATATGGGAAAAACCCAAGTTTCCATTACAACCATGTTTATAGGGGTAAACCCTAATTTATTGAAATAAAACTTCTTCTTTATTTAGGTAACTTTTATAGCCACTTTTCCAAAAACAGTTTACAAAAAGAGGAATTACTCACATTGCTATTTTAGATAATTCCTGGTGACTTCCTGGTTATAATCTATTTAAAATAAACAATGCACAAGCGTTAGTATAATAACCCAATTTACATTAGCTATACCCTCCCCCGGAGACAGAACTCCAACGACTGAGTCAGACAGAGCCTAGACATGCGTTACGGGGCTCTAGATCAATCGGGCAGAGTAACTAATACGTAACCGGGGGTTATAATACTTACAACGAGGCAGAGCTTCGCTAATTAGTGGGTATTATACCCGGGAATTATTTTAGCTATTAGAAATTTGAGAGGATTCGAGAATTTTGAACGATTTCCAACTAAAGTCGTTCACCTCTATTTATAGGGCTGATCAGGGGGGTTCTCGCGCCCCGCGAGAAGATAAGGCAGGGCCTTCACAGCCCGCGAGGCTTGCTAGGGTAGGCCCTAGCTTAGCTGAATCGACGACTAGCTTCGACACAACTAGGACACGTGGCAGAACCGGGTTGCGCCTGGTGTCCGGCTGTCGCGCCCCGCGAAGCACACACCCATCAGGGTCGCGGCCCGTGAGCGGCCATTAATTTTTGTTTTATTTGATTTTTGTTAAATTAAAGGTAATTTAGGCCCGTTTTTCGCATACGCGGTATATTTTTTGGACATATAGGGGTGTAGTAAGTATTTTAGGAGGGTTATTATATCCTCCCCACCTTGTTTTAGAACACGTCCTCGAGGTCTACCGGAACAGGTGTGGATATTTCCTCTGCATCTCGGATTCAAGCTCCCAAGTGTACTCTGGTCCTCTCTTGGAATCCCATTTTACTTTAACTAGAACTAATCTCTTGTGTTTGAGATTCTTGATCTTTCTGTCTTCAATCTGTAGGGGTCTTTCAATAAACTTAAGTTTTTCATTTACCTCTATGTCCTTAAGAGGTACCACTAATGATTCATCTGCTAAGCACTTTTTGAGATTACATACATGAAATACATCATGTATCGCTGCCATTTCCTCTGGCAGTTGTAGCTGGTAAGCTACTGGTCCTATCCTTCTAATAATCTCAAAAGGTCCAACATACCTGGGGCTTAGCTTTCCTCTTTTTATGAATCTGACCACTCCTTTCCATGGAGAAACTTTTAATAATACTTTATCTCCTACTTGAAATTCCAACGGTTTTCGTCTGTTGTCAGCATAACTCTTTTGACGATCGCGTGCTGCTTTTAGTCTTTCCTTGACTTGAATAATCTTGTCTGTTGTCTCCTGTACGATTTCTGGTCCAGACGGTTGCTTTTCTCCAATTGCTGCCCAACAGACTGGGGTTCGGCACTTTCGTCCATAAAGTGCTTCAAATGGTGCAACATTGATACTGGTATGATAGGTGTTATTGTAGGAAAATTCTATTAATGGTAAATGATCGTCCCAATTTCCTCTGAAATCAATTACACAAGCTCTAAGCATATCTTCCATTGTCTGAATTGTCCTTTCGCTTTGTCCATCCATTTGAGGATGATAAGTAGTGCTTAGATTTAACTTGGTTCCCATTGCTTTTTGGAAACTTGTCCAGAAATGAGAAGTAAAACGGCTATCTCTATCAGAAACAATAGATAAAGGAATTCCATGTAATGAAAGTATTTCATTTACATATATCTTGGCTAATTGTTCCATACTGAAAGTTTCCTTCATCGGTAAGAAATGAGCCAACTTGGTTAATCTATCTTCAATTACCCAGATTGTATCATTACATTTTCGTGTCTTGGGTAATTTAGTAACAAAATCCATTGTTATCAATTCCCATTTCCATATAGGCATTTCTAGTTGCTGCAATAAACCTGAGGGTTTCTGGTGTTCGGCTTTAACCTGTGAACAGGTTAGACACTTGGCAACATAAGCTGCTATATCCTTTTTCATTCCTATCCACCAGAAATTCTTTCTTAAGTCTTGATACATTTTATCACTTTCGGGATGTATCGTATACTTAGACTTATGAGCTTCTTCTAAAATTCGGTGGCGTAGGTTTCCTTGTTTAGGTATCCAAATTCTTTTCTTATGGAATCTCCCAATTCCATCTATCCCTTGTTCTAGTTCCTTAATCATTCCTTTTAACTTTTTAGTATCATTTTTTATTACTGATTCCTGTACTTCTCTAATTTGATCGTTTAAATCTATCTGCAGATTTAATTTAAGAGAACATACACTTTTTGGCTTTTCATGGTACTTCCGACTTAAAGCGTCAGCTACTACGTTAGCCTTTCCTACATAATACTGGATATTACAATCATAATCACTAAGAATTTCCATCCAGCGTCTCTATCTCATATTTAACTTTTTTTGCCCGAAAACATATCTTAGACTCTCATGATCGGTGAAAATGGTAAACTTGCTACCGTAAAGATAATGTCTCCAAATCTTAAGGGCAAAAATTTTGGCTCCTAATTCTAGATCATGGGTTGTATAATTCTCTTCATGATTCTTAAGTTGTCTAGAGGCCTAGGTTATAACCTTTTGACGTTGCATCAACACACATCCATAACCTAACTTAGAAGCGTCACAATAGACTACAAAGTCTTCAGTTCCTTCTTGTAACGCGATTATGGATACGTTGGTTAATCTTTGCTTAAGAATTCTAAAGGCTTCTTCTTGTTTTGGTCCCCATTCAAACTTAACTGATTTACAGGTCAGTTTTGTTAAAGGAATAGTTATTCTAGAAAAAATGTCGGATAAACCGTCTATAATACCCTGCTAATCCAAGAAAACTTCTTACTTCTGTTGGTGATTCAGGGACTTTCCATTTAGTAATCACCTCGATCTTTGTGGGAACCACATGAATTCCTTCATGATTAACTAAATGTCCAAGAAATTGCACTTCTTCTAACCAAAATTCACATTTTGAGAATTCCTTCATGATTAACTAAATGTCCAAGAAATTGCACTTCTTCTAACCAAAATTCACATTTTGAGAATTTAGCGTAAAGCTTTTCATTTCTCAGCAATGTAAGGAGTGCATGCAGATGCGCTGCATGTTCCTCTTTACTCTTAGAGTAAATTAGAATATTATCTATACAGATAATTATGAATTTATCCAGATATGGTTTACATATTCTGTTCATCATGTCCATAAATGCAGCTGGGGCATTGGTTAAACCAAATGGCCCATGACGATAAATTCATAATGACGATACCTTATCCTAAAAGCAGTTTTAGGAATGTCCTCTTCCTGTACCTTCAATTGATGATATCCTGAACGTAAATCAATCTTGGAAAAGAATCGAGCTCCTTGCAGTTGATCGAATAGAGCATCGATTCTTGGTAGTGGGTACCGATTTTTAATCGTGACCTTGTTCAATTCTCGGTAATCAATGCACATACGCGTCGATCTATCCTTCTTCTTGACAAACAATATTGGTGCTCCCCATGGCGATGAACTAGGCTGTATTAATCCTTTCTCCAGAAGTTCGTCCAATTGTTTCTTCAGTTCTTGCATCTCTGTTGGTGCTAATCGGTATGGTGCCTTAGCAATCGGTGTTGTTCCTGGTAGTAGATGAATTCTGAATTCATCCTCTCTATCTGGCGGTAGTCCAGGTAGCTCTTCGGGAAAAAACATCTGAGAATTGAGATACTACGGGAATATCTTTCAATTCTTTTCCATTAGTGTTAATGATTATAGAAATCATATACACTAATGATCATTTCCTTGCATAACTTGTTGTTTTCAACACAGAGATGAATTTTGTGGACCCGGTTGGCTTGACTCCTTTAATTGTGATCTTTTCACACTTTGGTGAATTTACTTGTATTGACTTTTGATCACATAAAATACTGGCTCGATTGGCTATTAACCAATCCATTCCTAATATGATATCAAATCCAGCCAGATTCATTGGGTAAAGGTTAGTAATAAATTTATGGTTTAAAAATTCTATTCTTGCTCCCTGCAAGATTTCAGTGATCTTAATAGATTCTCCATTTGCTGTTTCTACCAGACATTCTTGTTGAAGTTTAGTTAATGGTTGATTGAGAAGTTTAAAGAATGAAGTATTAATAAAACTTTGGTTTGAACTAGAGTCAAATAATAATTTAGCAAAAATATCATTAACTAAAAACGTACCGGTGATCACGTCCGGAATCATCTTGCTCTAGCATTCTTGGTAGTCTTGTTGTTTGTTGCTGGAGCTAGTTTTGGACAGTTTGGCTTAATATGCCCCTTTTCTCCACAATTGAAGCATACCCCATTACTGGGTTTCTTCCTACAGTCTTCTTCCTTGTGTCCCGGTATTTTGCAGAAGTTACAATATATGGAACATCTTCCCGAATGTTTCTTCTTACAGTACTTACAGTAAGGTGCAGAAGTAGAACCTATATTTTTCCCACGGTTGGAATTACCGTAGCGAAATTCCTGGGTAAGCTTTTGGACTAGGTTCTTTCTTTGGTTTTCTTCTTGTGTACATACCAATTCATCAGTCAAGGTATTGGCTAGTTCTACAGCTTCTTCTATGGTTTGTGGTCTAGCTGCCTTGACTACGTGTCTGATCTCACTAATTAATCCCCAGATGTAACGGGAGATTAATACTGGTTCTGGTGAAGCTAGGGTTGACACTATTCTAGCATATTCGAAGAATACGATAGTGTAACCCTTACACTCAACTCCAGTCATTCTAAGGTTTAGGAATTTATTAGCAATTTGCTCCTTTTCATTGGGAGGACAGAATTTCCTTTCAACCATGTTCTTAAAGTCAGTCCATTCCATATTATAGACTCTGTCACTTCCCCTAGACTGGAGAATAGTATTCCACCATTCTAGAGTTGCATTCTTAAATAGATTAGAAGCAAACATAATCTTATCTTCCTCTGCACATTTGCTTATTTTTAAGACTGCTTCTGTCTTTTCTATCCAACGTAGAGCTGCAATGGCTCCTTCATTGCCAGAGAATTCTATCGGTTTGCAAGACCAGAATTCTTTGTAAGAACAACCATATGACATGGTTCTTCTGCTTTTTGGAATAGGCAATTAAAGTAGCGGTCCATTATTCACGCTATGATTGGGTTCAGTAGGTGGTCGTTTACTTCCACTATTAGTTTTATTATTTTCTGCTTCTTTAATAATCTTGATGATATATGGCACAACATGTATGATTCCTTGTGCTACTATGTGTTGGATAGCACTGTTATCTATTTGGTTCCCATTATTATCGTTATTCTAGTTTTCCTGATTCACTTCGTTATCCATCTGAATTATAAACATTTATCAGGTACTAATATCACGGAATAAGATTTAATGTAAACAATCATACAAACACATTGATTAAAATCGTCGAGCATTGCGACATTCTACTGTGTATATATATATATATTTATATATATATATATATATATATGTAGGGCCAGGATCATTTCAGAACCATAAATATTTACAGAACTCGCAGAACTCCTAATAAACAATCTTTTTATTTATATATTTTTATGTTTAGGATAATTTTATCATTTATTATGTGTATTTTTACGATTACATACATGTTAAGAGTAATTTTATCATTTTTATATGTAATTTTATAATTACACATATGTAAACTAGTATTTTTACATATACGTAATTAGTTATGACACATATATATAATTTTGGCAATTAAACATATGTAAACTACTTTTAACATGTATGTAATCAAAGAAATACATATAATAGATGATAAAAAGATCCTAAATACAAAAACTTATATATAAAATGATTGTTTATTAGGAGTTCTGAAAGTTCTGTAGTTATTTAGAGTTCTGAAATGAACCAAATGTATTTATAATGTTAATTTTATACTTTTTATGTATAAATTAAAAATTTTAAGGACCAAATGTAAACTACTAAGATAGAAGGGGGTTAAATGCTTAAATACACAAACTACTTTTACACTTTGTAAGTAAAAAAATACAAGTTTTAGGGACCGAATGTAAACTAGTAAAAGATAGAGGGGTTAATTGTTTAAATGCCTAAACTCATTTAAACCCTAAAAGCCTAAAACACTAATATACGCAGTCGCTCTCTTCTTCCCCCTTCTTCCTGGTTTCCGGCTGAAAGCAGCACCGTCGCAGGAATTTTTCGCCGGAAGTCGCTATACCGTCGATATGTACCTTGTAGCGGCATATGGCCGCCACGCTATTCGCTATAGCGGCCGCCATAGACGCTATTGATAACTATTTTCAAGCCCGTGTATTATTACTAAGCGTAGCAGGTCAGGTCAGGTTGGCTAACGGGTCAAAATGGGTTTTGAGGAAAATGAGTTCGGGTCAAACCTTTCAATGGGCTTACTTTGGATGCATATCAATTTTCAAGCTCGTGTATTATTACTAAGCTAGCAAGCGTGGCAAAAGGTACGGGTCGGGTTGGTTAAGATGCGGGTCAAAATGGGAATTGAGCGGAATGAGTTTGGGTCAAACTCACTTTGTAATTTGAGTTGACCCGTTTGAACAACCCATATGCTATTTTTATTACCCAAATCAACCAATTTCTTATAGAGCATGATTGCCACCCATAATTATTAGAGATTGCAAAATGTACAAAGTGGGTTGCGTAACGGGCTCCGATCAAAACCCATAATAGATAAACGTAACCCAAATCGATCCGTAAACGTGTCAAAATAATGATTAAATTTGATAGTTGAGTGATTAAAAGATGGTGATGATGTTTGGCAGCAATGTAGGGAAGGGCATGAGATGTTGCCAGAGCAGATAAAAGCAGTGCTTCTAGAGACAACTAGATATCATGGTGCCATTTAGCAGCTTTTTTATGTGACATGTTGTTCTTGTTACTTTTAACCATTTAATAAAATCAACTTCTCAAGTCATTTTAATTTAATTATGCTTTCTTTTGTCATTAAGCAAGTGTAGATCTCCTTTGATTTGCTTTAGATTAGAGTTGTAAAATGGGCGGGTTGGATAACGGGTTAAAACATTACCAAGTGGTGGGTGAAGGGGTGGTAATTCGATATGCGATGATAACAACTTTGATCTAAATGCATGAACACCGTTCAAATAGTATCTAAACAGCCTTTTCGCTCTAATAAACCCTATTACCAACACCAACAACACTTCATATTTTTAAGTACCTTGCCGTGAAGAACGGGTACTTCTATCTATATAAATATACAACTGCTATATGATTTTTTTATCGTTTTAAGGTTTAAGGTTGAATAATGTTTACGCCTCATATTATCAACTCCGCTGCAACGCGCGGGTTCCCCACTAGTTTAACTAAATGAACCAAAAAAAATGTGTTCATTTTTGTTTATTTATTAAATAAATGAACCTGCCACCGATCAGTTCACAAACAATCAACTGAATGCTTTGTCCTTTAGAGGCCTATCTCGCAGTATTGACCCAGGCACCGTAAGATTTTCCATTTTAAGACGCATGACATATCATTGGATTAATTTTATATTGGAATTTTGGCCACATGGCTATGATGGTACTATGTTTGGTCAAAATAAGAGTATTTATGATGATATGCACACGACCCTTAGCTGACGCATTATATCTTAAAAGTCCTTAAAAACCCTCGTTTCATCTTCAACCATACAAATATCCTTATCATTCTTAATTTCCACCTCATCACCTGTCCACTACACAATATTTAAATAAAATATATTTTTTTTACTTTAGGCCCACACCGTCAGCAAGAAGCAACCCCAATGGGTGGGAAAGGTAAGGGCCTCAAAAGTAGGGGTGTCCAAACTGCTCGGCGCTCGAAGATCGTTCGACGATCGTTCGAAAAAGCTCGGCAATTTGCTCGTTCGATTCCTTGCTCGGTTAAAACCAAGCCGAGCAGCTCGGTTCGGTTTAAAAACGAACCGAGCACGAGCATAGGTACGCTCGCTCGTCGCTCGTTCGGTTTCGATCGAATTTATTTTTATTATTATATTATATATTGTATTTATTAAATATATATATTATATTTATTAAATATAATAAACATGTAACATATCCAGCCCCTAGAATCCTCATATCTTCATATCTTCAGTTAAAAAAAAAAACCTAATCTTTGTAATTCAGTTAAAAAAAGAGGGGTGTTTTATGGGTTTGAATTGATGTTACTGTATTAAATTTTATGTTTTAAATTTAATTTTTGGTTGAAGATGTCTGGAATGACTTCAACACCTGTTTTTGAAGTTATTTTGCATTTTAGATGTTCTTAAACATTAAACATTTGGATGACATTTTGTGTTTATTTTTGTGGGACTTTTTATGTTTCAATTTTGTTAAATTGTTAAAGTGTGTGAGAGACATATAAGTTGGTGAATTCTGGTGAATGAATGACTGTGTAGGAATGCTAAATAAAACTGAGCAAAAGCGAACCGAACCGAGCGGCTCGGTTCTAAACCGAACCGAGCACGAGCATAAGATTTCCGCTCGATTTTCTAAATCCGAACCGAACCGAGCGGCTCAGTTTCAAACCGAACCGAGCACGAGCAGACCTCCGTTCGGTTCGGTTCGGCTCATGAACACCCCTACTCAAAAGGCATACCTCCAACAAGCGCATTGGAAGTAGTCTAACCTTCTCATATGCAAGAATCCTCATGGCAAGAAAACAACTCCAACAAGCGCATTGGAAGTAGTCAAAACTAGTGGTGCACAAAAAACCCGAACCCGGACCCGGAAAAAAAACCCGGAACCGGGTATTAAAAAAACCGGGTTTTCTATACCCGAACCTACCCATATGGTAGGGACCGGGTATTCATATTTGATCTAAAACCCGAACCCGGAACCGGGTTTTTTTATATCCGATCTAGCACTATCGAATTTAAATTAAGAAATGTCATTAAAATTTCAATAGGCACCATCTACTAAAACATATAAAGAAGCATTAATACCCGGTCGGGTTTTTTTAATACCCGGTGCGGGTTTTTTCCCAACCCGATTCATACCCGAACCCTACCCGATGAATACCCGAACCCGGGTATATAGGGTATACATTTTTGGTAGAAAACCCGGACCCGACCCGGTTTTTAAAAAAACCCGATTTTGTAAAACCCGATCCTACCCGAACCCGGTTCCATACCCGGAACCGGTTTTTAAAAAAACCCGATTTGTGCACCACTAGTCAAAACTACTCATATGCTAGAATCCTCATGGCAAGAAAACAATAATTTGAGCTCACTCGACCGTATACAAGTACACAAACTACATAGTCAACTAAGATTTTAATT
This sequence comes from Helianthus tuberosus, assembly GCA_030545235.1. Lineage (NCBI taxonomy): Eukaryota > Viridiplantae > Streptophyta > Magnoliopsida > Asterales > Asteraceae > Helianthus > Helianthus tuberosus. Next base: position 28,227 of record JARYGA010037955.1, read on the forward strand.
TTATTGTTAAAAAGTCACAGAAAATCAAATTCTGTTATATACGTACATCGACAGCCTTATCATCCCGAACAAGTTGGGAATGGCTAAAAAAATGAGAGAAAATTGAAATTATATAAATCCAATAATCTGCAACTAAAGAACATGAGGCCACTGTATACGTTATGTATCTAAATTGCCCGGCTGTTCGAATATACAAAGTTGCAGACGGATGGTTGTGGTGTTACAGTAGTTGCTTTAGATCAGGTGATGCTGATTGTAGAGGAAGAAATACATCCTGTGTGCCTTTAACAAAATCCGCAAGTTCTTCGGGCGCAACCACCATCTTTAACCATTCTTGCAACTCTTCCCCTTCAACTTTCTCTTTTTCTACAAGTACAGAAAATTAAACAATATATTATGATTGAATTTTGGTTATATGTTTCATCTCTAGCGAGTAAAATGAAAAAAATATAAAAAACAAAAAAAATATTCATATAATAGATTATTACAGAAATAACATACCTTCAAGATAGGCACCAAGCCCCTCCAAAACATTGGGATTAGCACGCATGACAGAAAGCGCCACATCTAGTGCTGATTGAAGCATCAGCTTAACTTCTTTTTGAACAAGATCCACCAGATGCCCCTAAATCATATGAAAAACGCTCTACATCAGTTAAATTTCAAATTAAAGCAATATTAAATATTTAGATTCATGATTCAGAAAGAAATAAACCTGGTCCCTTCCAAAACCAGATCCTCCGGAATCATCCATGCCGCCATTTGAAAGTGTTGCCAATGAGATCGGGCCAATGGTGCGATTGAGACCATATTCAGCAATAGCCTTGTATGCCATGTCAGTAGCTCGACGTATGTCGTCAAGTGCCCCTGTTGACACGCGGCCTGAGTAAATGATTTCTTCAGCAGCACGCCCTCCGAGAAGAGTTACCAAACGTCCTCGTAACTCGTCTACAAAAAGCAAATACCTATCCTCGGTGGTCGGAGGAGTATAAGTAAATCCCAATGCCCCTCCTGACCTAGGCAGTATGCTTAGCTTCTGATAGATAAAAAAATATATAAATATAGTAGTCATTTATCATGGTATATATCATCCAATTGTTAACAATACACATTTACGTTATACACCAGAAGAGTATTCTCGATATATATTACCTCAACCCTTGGCTGTCCTGCAATAAGTTTGGAAACAGCAGTGCCTACGACTGCATGACCAGCTTCATGACGCGCAACCACTGCTTTCTCACTACCTTGCAACTTGGCTGTTTTCTTTTCAATCCCCTGTTATATTACCACACAACAAAAACAGAGTGCATAAAAGACGTAAAAGAGTGTTCCAACATAGAAGAACGTTCAACATATACAAATTTAACCATAAAATCTCAATTCAAATCACATCAACATAGATGAAACTTACAGCAATGGTGCGCTCCACTGCTTGAATAAAGTCGATTTTCTCCACGACGACTTTATTTTGTCTCCCTGCCAACAAAGCAGCTTCATTTACCAAATTTGCAAGGTCCGCCCTACATGCCAAATTATAAAATTGTCTGTTAACAAACAACATAGAAATTGATATGTGAATGTTAGTGTTATAAACCAAATTATGTTATGATTACCCAGTGAAACCAGTGGTCATGGAAGCAATATTAGAAAGATCAACATCATCGCCCAAAGGAAGCTCTTTCTTAGAAACATGCACATCCAAAATAGCTTGTCTTCCAACTCTATCAGGCGTTTCTACCTAAAGAGCAAATGACCGTTTTCAACACAAAACTGCTAGTTTTGAAAAAAAAAAATAGTAAAAACAAAACTGTTAGAAAGATAAATACCAAAAGAGAGAAGAAGACGAACCATAACCACACGATCAAATCGCCCAGGTCGGCGAAGTGCTGGATCTAATACGTCAGCACGGTTCGTTGCACCGAGAACAATTACAGCCGAATTACTGTCAAAACCGTCCATCTCCTACAAGATATTACAAAAAACGTGTAGTTAGAAACTTATAAAGAAAAAACATAGAAATAATAACCAAACAAACATATAATAACGCCATAATACCGTGAGCAGTTGGTTCAACGTTTGTTCTCGTTCATCATTGCTGACAATTCGATACCTACCATCACGACTCTTGGCTACAGCATCAATCTGCAAATAAGAAAGATTATAACCGAGCATTTTATACATTCATAAAGCCAAAAGTCGAACCTCGTCTATAAATATGATTGATGGTGCTTCCTTCTTTGCCCTTGCAAAGAGATCTCTAACACGTGATGCTCCCATGCCGACATAAAGTTCTACAAACTCACTTGCGGAACAACTAATGAACGGTACGTCAGCTTCCCCAGCTACCGCCTTTGCCAACAGTGTCTTACCTGTCCCAGGAAGACCGACCTGTAAGATACCCAAATCCATCAGGCACGACAAATAATATCTTAATTTCCAAATGAGTAAAATGCCATTATCATCCCTGAGGTTTGGCCAGTTTTGCGATTTTCATCCAAAGGTTTGTTTTTTTTTCGCACCTGAATCCAAAAGGTTTGAAATCTTGCCATTTTCATCCGGCTCATTAACTGCATCCATTTTTCTCCATTAAGTCAAGCGTATTTTCGGGGTTTTTTTTTAACTTAAAGGGCAATTCGGTCTTTTGAATACTTCTACATTATGCTAAATGTGTGCACATAAAGTGAAAAAGACTGAATTGCCTTTTAGGTTAACAAAAAAGATGGAAATACCCCTGACTTGACTTAACGGAGAATAATTGGGTGGAGTTAATGAGCCGGATGAAAATGGCAAGATTTCAAACCTTTGGACTAAAGTTGCAAAACTGGCCAAACCTTAGGGACAAAATGGCATTTTACTCTTTCAAAATTAATTAACAATTTAAACTCACCAAGAGCACACCTCGAGGAGGGCGAGCTCCAAGTCGTACATATCGGTCTGGATTTCTGAGAAATTCCTGATTAAGTTGATTGTCATACAACAATATTAGCAAACTAGAAGGTCTTAGTTTAGTTGTAACATCTAGAAAAACACGGGCCATGAACTTACCACAATTTCTTCAAGTTCCTCTTTAGCCTCATCGACACCAGCAACGTCTGAAAATGTGATGGCTTCTCCTTCTTCGGACACTTTTGACCCGCCAGAACCACTTGACTTGCTGTTTCTTAACTGGCCAGGGGTTTGCTGTGTTTGATGGAAAGTAATTAATCAATTACTTATCACTAGGAAAAGTGTTTTTCAAGATGTTGAGAATTAAATGTCTATTAGATATCTCATACCTGCTGAGAGAAGTTTACAGGGAAGCGGTGAAGTAGCCCTGCTAATACAGCAACATAAAACAAAGATATCTGTGAAATTAAAGTTAAAACATTTATGTTAGATACAATAAACAACTGATAAAATATAGTTAATATTGAGAGTCTTGCAGAAGAGGGTGGCATTATTGCAAACACATTGAGCATTTATGCAAACAATAGATACAGCCAGATATGCTATGTGGCACTATTGACCATAGTTATTTATAGAAAATAGCGGACGATAGCGACAAACTCCTTATATGCTACATAGCGATAGCGATGAAATAGTGGGCGCAATTTAATGTTTAGCGACACACTAGGAGAAAATTTTAGAAACATTTTATATGTATATTATATCCAAATAAGCTGTTTTATACGCTTTTTATATGTATGCTTAACAAAACACCTAAAATCCTGCTATTTTATACCTAAAAAATCCCGCTATTTACATTAAAGCAGAAAAAAAAAAACCTAAAATCCTGCTATTTGCTCGCTATGGAGGCGCCAAAATCAAATAGCGACACATGAGTGCTACGCAACACTATTCGCTATAGGCCTATAGCGCTCGCTATGAGTGCTATTAATAACTATGCTATTGACCACTGCATACTGTGGTTTAGTGGTATATGTGTACTATAAAAATAGGAATATAAGATATTTGAGCCCTGATTTTACAAGAATGACAAGTGTTCCCACCAAAAGATAGTGTCACTTCTTGCACAATATTGTTTTACTTATGCATTATGTGCGGAGCTCCGATTTAAGGTAAGTGGCCACTACTAAACAACATCCACATATGTTACAGCCTCTGTCAATCATGTAACTCACTAACTTCAATTACGGTATATCAATATATCTCAGATATTTTGATTTATTTATAAAAGAAGAATACCGTAGAATTTCATAAGATCTGAAGGAACTACCAACCCTTCATTTTCTCAATGAAACACTATTATGTACTTCAACACTTATATTTTCAGTTACACCAAATACATTTTTTTGCCACGAACCCAGTTAGTTACTTGTAAAAATTCAAACAATAAATACTGGTGGGGTTAACTTGTTTTATTGATACTATTTGCCAACTATGACATCAGATTTAATGGCCAACAATATAATCTAGCATGCACGACTGATCTAGTTGAGCTCAAAGGCTAAAGTGGTAAAAATAAACAAGGCTAGACTTTAGAAAAAACCTACAAGAAGTCAAGAACTAATACAAGATGATCAGCAAGATTGTAAATCTTAATGTTTGGTCATGAAGGTAGAGAAAGTAGTGGCTTTGAAATGATTCACAAAGACTATATAAATGGTAGCAAGATTAAAGAAACAATAGGAAAGAAAACCGATAAGCTTTCTCAGGTATATCATCTTAATAACATAAGGTAACATTAAAATTAGTGAACTTTAAAAACGGTGTATTACCCTCTTGAGTGAAGTTGAGTTCATTGGTTTTTTGTTCATAGTTCTTTTTGTTTAACGGGGTAGTAGACCAATTTAAAAGTCAGTGGAGTAAAAAAAGAAAGTAGTGCTAGAGTAACCTTTGTTGGCTTATTTTCTAACATGAAGATTCAACAAGGAATAGAAATCATTCTTGAAGTTGAAAAAAAAAAGCATAAAGAAAGATAAAGTAGATAAAACCTTAGCCTAATGATATTCTTATTCCTTGAAAGGTTTGGTAACATCTTCAGGAGCTAAATCACTAGATTATCTAAAGTTATATCAACGCAAATATGATAAAAGCGTTAAGAGTACCTTCGTTACAGTCTGCAAGAGTAAACGAGATTTTAAAAGTGTGCCACTATGAGTAGATTATTGGGTATTGGTGAAAGTTAGATTCTATGACACGAGATAAACAAAGGCAAATTTCTTGGTTAGTCAACTCATAGAATGATCCAAGGGGAATAATATTTATCTATGGTGTTTACTATTGCTCTCGTAGATACTTTTACAGCCAATAGAAGGCTATTGTGGATAACTCATGGAATTTGAAAGGGAATGAGAACAAATAAACTGTAACAATTTCTCTATAAAATCAAAGTTCATGAAATCCGAAGAATTAGACAGTTTACATTCTCAATGAGAAATAAGTCGATTTCCTACGGGTGTTACTATAAACATCTGTGTAGATTAAAGATACAATTACAAATTACCGCAACATCCATGTGCAGCGGTGCACAATTTTATATTCACAATCGAAAACGAGCAAGCACTAATCCAAGTGTTGTGTTTACATTCTCAAACGTTGCGAGCATAACAATTGTCATGTTAACTCAAAACATTCTAACTGTCATGTTAATTCAAAACGTTGCGAGAACTTACCAATGCAGAGTTCAAGAACCCACCAGACCGCTTATCAGGAGAGCCAAACTGCACACCATTCTCAAGCATCTTTTCATAAGGAGTCTTAATATCATTAGGACGTGTCGTCGTATACACAATCCTCTTCGTAGGCGCCACACTCCTCAACAACAACTCTGAATCCTGCATTTTACTACCATCACCAACATCACTATCAACACTCCCCTGTTCCTGCTTCAACTTAAACATTATATGCACCCCATCAACCTCCACCTTCTGCACCTGATTACTCCCAACCTTACTCAAAAAATCACTATACGGCACGCTAACGAATTCATTCGAAACCCTGGGGTCCGACCCTGGTAATGGAACACCTAACCTAAGCAACCTCATGGAAAGCATAACAACCCCTAACTGCAACAACAATATACCGATCTCTTGCGCCTTGATTACCGGTTGCCACCGCCATTTCCCACCGCCTTTCCCCTTCTTCCCCCTCTTCTCTGTCTTCTTACTCACTTTATTACTACTCTCACTTTCACTCTTTTTCCCTGGTGATTCAGTTTCAGTATCATGATCACAAGAACTATTATTTACACTTGCTTTAATATCAATCATTCCTTTATACCTCTTATTCATTTTCAGAAACCCTAACTCTCTACCACATGAATTAAACATATGTGGAACCCTAAATTCTCTGTACAAATTGATAGATGTGCGAATTGGTAACGATGATTTGGTAACGAATAGATTTGAGGTTGCGTGTTGAACACGAAAACTATTGCGAGAACTGTACATGTATGAGCGATAATTGGAGTAATTAACATGAATTTGAGAGTGAATTATGGGTCGTAGCGTTTCAAGAGCTGCCATATTGTGGATGATGCCCTAGGCTGTTGCTGCAAATTAATAATTCAAAATCAATAAATAGATGGAGAGCATTGAAGAATATGGTTTGGATGAGGATTGTAGAGGGATGAAGAGGTTGAAGATGAAGATGATTAAAGATTTGTGGACCATTGGAGTTTCTAACTTCCTTCGTCTTTCTTGTTTTATTTGAGTATTTTCTAAATTGGACAACAAGATAACATGAAAATTTATAAAATATTGAGTGAATTGCAAGTTTTGTCCTTTATCTTTAGGCCATTTTGCAAGTTTTGTCCTTTATGTTTAAAGTTGACGAGTTTTGTCCTTTATGTTTGAAATAAAGCACGTTTTACCCTTTGGGCCTTAAAAATCAAGCACGTTTTGTCCTTTATGTTTAAAAATCAAGCACGTTTTGTCCTTTATGTTTAAAGAATCAAGCACGTTTTGTCCTTAAAAATCAGGCACGTTTTGCCCCAAAGGACAAAACGTGCTTGATTTTCAAACATAAAGGACAAAACTCGTCAACTTTAAACATAAAGGACAAAACTTGCAAAATGGCCTAAAGATAAAGGACAAAACTTGCAATTCACTCTAAAATATTGGATTAGATGTTTGAAAAGTTATTTTATTTTATTATTAAGAGTAAACTGCCATTTTAATTCATGTGATTTGATCAATTTTCTCACTTTAGTTCAAATCTCAAAGTTTTTGTATTTGGGTCCTTCTGGTTTATTTTTGTTGTCATTAAAGTGAAATTTGACCAGAATCCTCAAATTAAACACCCCCTATTTTGTCTTTTTTCTCAGGAGTATTTTTGTCATTTAGGTTTTATTGTAACTGATTATCAATTAAAATTAATAAAACTAATATATTAAAAGTTGACCCTATAAAAGTCATCTCCTTCCCCAAATAATATCTTCATCTTCCCCGAATCTACCCTAATACACGTAATCCGTTCACGAATTCCTTTGCAACGATCAATGGATGACGATGATTTTATAGCTGTTGTGTGTCACAAGTTATCTAAGCTCAAATTGGGCATGTAATCATAAACAAAAAACAACTCGCCTTTTCGTCGGCAATATCCTAGAAGCCTGACCAAATTCGGGTGGCACAGCCGCCCAATTGTCGCGATCTCCCCCACAAATTCCTTCATTCCCCTACCGGATTCATGCCAAACCTTTTTCACGGCCACCGGAGTACCTAACTCCGGTAAAATCCCTTTATAAACCTGACCAAAACCCCCTTTCCCCAAAAGTTCACTTTCTTTAAATCATTGTGTTGCTTTGTACAAATCTTTGTAACAAAACCTATGGGGTCCATACTCCACCTCCCAAACTTCAAGCACTTCTGCAAATTTACGTTTTCTTCTTCTATACCAAACAATCCCCAAAATTATAGATATGGAATTAACAAGTAACCCGCCTAAAGATAACCCAATTGTTAGAATCATCAGGTGTCTGTTTTTTGTTGTATTTTTCTTGAGAGGTAACGGTAAAGGTGGAATGTTGGAAACATTAAATTCTTGAGCTTTACCGTTAACCTGAAAGCTCCAAGCTTGAACATAAAACCGTTTGAGAAGAACCCCAGTTGCATAAGTGAAACCCACAAACATTTCATCTAATAGATATGTAGATAAATCTTTTTGTATAGAAGCAAGAGGTTTTTTAGGTTTTCCCTTTTCCGACAAGTAACGGAGCAAGTTTGACATGTAATTGTTTGTTAACACCATCGTAATCAACCCAAGCTCGAATTTGTTGTGAGCTTACAAGAGTTAGGTTATCAAAAGTGGAGCCTTCGTGTCGCACACAGCAGCTGTGATCATCATCATCCATTGATCATTGCAGAGGAATCCGAGAATGGATTACGTGTATTAGGGTAGATTTGGGGAAGATGAAGATATTATTTGGGGAAGGAGATGGCTTTTATAGGGTCAGCTTTTAATATATTAGTTTTATTAAGATAATCAGTTACAATAAAACCTAAATGACAAAAATACCCCTGAGGAAAAGGATAAAACAGGGGGGTTTAATTTTGGGATTCTGGTCAAATTTCACTTTTGGACCAAAATGGCAACAAAAATGAAACTACAGGGACCCAGATACAAAACCTTTAAGATTTGGACTAAAGTGACAAAACTGGCCAAACCACAGGGACCAAAATGGTAGTTTACTCTATTATTAAATTAAAATTTTAATTAGCGGAATTGTTGGGCGAGAATTCGGTGGCTATTGGTTCGTTTATTAGGGTACCGACACTTTGTATAGTAACCTAAAAATAAAGTTATGATATCTTCAAAAGGATATCGACGCGCAGGGCTGACAGTTCTGACACGAACACGATAACACGACACGAACTTACACGACATTATCATGTTTCGTGTTTGACCTTAACAGGTTTCGTGTCTAAAACAGGTTGACACGATAAGACCTTAACAGGTTTCATGTCTAAACACGTTAAAACCCGTTAACCTGTTAAGACCTGTTAAGTACATGTTGATAATTAAAAATTAAAAAAATAGAGTAAACTGTCATTTTGGTCCCTGAGGTTTGGCCAGTTTTGCCACTTTAGTCCAAATTTCAAACCGTTTACCATTTTGGTCCCTGTGGTTTCGTTTTTGTTGCCATTTTAGTCCAAATTTCAAATTTGGCCAGATTCCCAAACTTAAAACCTTATATTTTGTCTTTATTCTCAGGGGCATTTTGGTCATTTTAAAATTATTATAAGTCACAACTAATTAAAAATAATAAACCCAAAAACATCATCTTCCCCAAACCCTCCCAAACCCAAACCCTCTACATTCCTAAAGTCGGTTATCTGTCACCAGTCACCACTTCACAATCACAAACTCCACCGTCCACCTGTGCTCACCATAACCGTTGCTTCTACTACTTAAACACTCAAACTTCCTGTAGTACAATCATACATACAAACACTTAACACCAATGAGTTTCAGATACGAAAACGAAGATGGAAGAACCGACAATTACCTCAAAAAACCATTTCTCCACACCGGTAGTTGGTACCGTATGGGTTCTAGACAATACAGCATGATGTTTTTGGGTTTATTATTTTTAATCAGTTGTGAGTTATAATAATTCTAAGAGTTAAATGTCATTTTAGTCCCTGTGGTTTGGGTCATTTTGCCAGTTTAGTCCAAAGGTTTCATTTTTAACATGTGGGTCCAAAAAGGTTTCACTGTTACCATTTTAGTCCACTGGGTTAACTTTATCCATTTTTTCTGTTAACCAGAAGGGCAATTCGGTCATTTTATCTGTAATTCTGTTAACTAGAAAGGCAATTCGGCCATACAAAATGACCGAACCGCCCTTCTCGTTAACAGAAATAATGGATGAAGTTAACCCAGTGGACTAAAATGGCAACAGTGAAACCTTTTTGGACCCACAGGTTAAAAATGAAACCTTTGGACTAAACTGGCAAAATGACCCAAACCACAGGGACTAAAATGGCATTTAACTCTAATTCTAAAATAACCAAAATGTCCCTGAGAATAAAGACAAAATAGAAGGTTTTAAGTTTGAGAATCTGGCCAAATTTGAAATTTGGACCAAAATGGCAACAAAAACGAA
>JARYGA010037956.1:0-27271 GCA_030545235.1 Helianthus tuberosus
GAGAAATTTTGAGCTAGTTGATTTAATTGTCTTTCAATGTTTTGAATACAAGGTTGTTGATTTCTAAAATTCGATTCCATTTGTTGAAAATGATCCGAGTTTTTCTTTTCGGTGTCGGAGATGAGGCGTGAGACAGTGTATTCAAGCCTCTCTCGTCCCCCTTGTTGTTGTTGAGAGAAATTTTGTGACTCATTTCTTGGTTGTTGAAAGTTTGTTCGTTGGTTTTGATTTTGTTGGTTACTATTATTGCCAGGTTCTCTCCAACCAAGGTTAGGGTGGTTACGCCATCCTTGGTTGTAGGTACCCGTTGGAGGTCCTGACGGTCTAGGCCTATTATCAATGTAGTTTACCATTTCTGTTTGATTATCTATTTCTTTCATACAACTCCAATTTTCATGTGGTCCACCACACCCTTCACAAGCTATAACCGAAGCCGTTTTTTCCATTTCTAACTTTTTGATTTTCGAAGAGAGGGCCTCGATTTGGGCTTGCAAAGAAGTGCTTTCGTCAACCTTATGGGCGCCCGGGGCAATAGATTTTGTGCCTCGGGGAGTATGCCACTGAAAATTGTTTTGAGCAATTTCCTCAATTTGGTTATAAATTTCATTTGGGCGACGATTACCTAGAAGTCCCCTAGAGCTAGAGTCAAGTGTTTGTCTTGTGTGTGGCAACAACCCATTATAGAAAGTGGATACTTGTTGCCATACCGCAAGACCATGATGAGGACACTTTCTTAGTAGCTCCTTGAACCTTTCCCAAGTTTCATATAAGGATTCCCCGTCCTCTTGTGAGTATGTATTAATTTCAGTCATTAATTTAGCCGTTTTAGAAGGAGGGAAAGACTTATACAAAAACTTTTGGGCTAGTTCATCCCAGGTGTTTACCGATCCAACTGGGAGGGTGTAAAGCCAAGCCTTAGCTCGGTCTTTTAGCGAAAATGGGAACATTCGGAGGCGGATGGCGTCGTTTTATGCTCCGTTGATCCGAAAAGTATCACATATTTCCAAAAAGTTGGTAATATGTAAATAGGGATCTTCGTCCGCAAGCCCATGGAAAGTTGCGGAGTTTTTGATCATTTGGATCAAATGTGGACGAAGTTCGAATTTGTTGGCATCGACATTCGGTGCATTGATAGCGGCGCCGAGATTACCTACTGTGGGCCGTAGGTAATCCATTAGGGTACGTTGATCCGCCATTGGAAGTGGGCCCCCCGAAACTTTCTCTTGGCTTTTAGCTTTAAGTCTTTTTCTTAGAAAGCATTCGGGTTCGTCTAGAGGTTCTTTTATGTCTTTACTGGAACTGGAGCTCATGCACTGCGTAGGAAGTTCCGGTGCGGCGCCTGGTTCCAAGTCTTGCGATAAAAACAAAATATTGTTGGTCAGAAGTTTCACCACGGCCTCGTGCTCAGCTGAACACGGCCCCGTGGTCGGAGTTACAGTGATTGTTTTCCGGATCCCTGTTACTAGAGAGTTTGACACGGCCCCGTGCTGCACCAACACGGCCCCGTGCTGCACCAACATGGCCCCGTGCTCAGCTCTCTGTAACTCGGAAAATAAAACCTGACAGTAACGATGCCGGGCACGGCCCGTGTCCGACCAGGCACGGCCCCGTGCTGCAGTCTGCAGAAGCTGAAAAATTAAGAAAAATCCTAAAAAAATAGAAAAATAAGAAAAACGATTAGGCCGTTGATTCCTGACTTTCTTAAAATCCTTGTGTCCCCGAAAACGGCGCCAAAAAGTTGATGTGCGTGTAGCGTGATATATTTTTATTAATATTTTAAGCCCTTTTTAACACTTTAGTCAAGTTTTAAATTTATAAAACACGATATTCTACTAACATTAAACACACATATGGGCAAGTGCACCCATCGTGAGCGTAGTATAGCGTTGGTAAGATACCGAGGTCGTCCAAGGACACAAGAGCTTTTAGTATCGGTTTATCCTCAATGTTTAATCAAATCAAAATTTTAGAAAAATGTTTTAAACATGAAAATAAAAACTAAAAATGCTGAAAAATAAAATAAAAACAGATAGACAAGATGAATCACTTGGATCCGAATCGCCTTTATGTAACCTTTGATGATTTCCGCACTTTTTCACTTTTTAAGAGATTATCTTAGTTATAGTAGTAGGCCCCTCTTTTGAAGGTGACGTTACCCTCAAACCAGTAGTTTGAGTCAACAAGGATACAATCCTAAAGGTTTGGAATATTGAAAGATAATTAATTAAGTTGTTAATGCGTAATGTGGTAGGCCCCTCTTTTGAAGGTGACGTTACCCTCGGCTAAGTGGTTTGGGTTAGCAGGGATACAATCCCAACTAGTCGGGTTAATGTATTAATAGTAGTTTACATATGAGGAGATCAAGCCATTCGCACCCCCGCCATCCAATACCAGTGGGTATTGAATGAGGTCCTAGTAAGCTTGACCCAGGTCCTTACAGGATCTATACACTGAACAAGGCAAGAACCTTACCAAACCATTCCCTTAACCCCCGACCAGGTAGCCAACATATCTCTATATAGAACGTAGAGATATGAATGGTGAAAATCTTTTATTTTATATAGACAGTAAAATAATGCCAAGACACCACGGACAAATGATAAGGAAGTTTCACCTTCAACATAAGAAACTAGTTATTAAAGTCATTAATACAAAACCAAATAAAAAGTGCGAAAAGATTAAAAATCAAAAGTATTACACTAAATGCTTGTCTTCACCAAGTGATGTAAGAGACTTAGGCAAACATGGCCTTTGATTGTCAAGAACTCTTACTATCAATCTTGGATCCCGAGACTACTACACACACTCTATGATGGGTGATGGATGATGGTGGTGGATGTGGGTTATAGTGGTGGTGGAGTGTGGGTGAAGTGGGAGAGAGGTGGTTTGCCAAGGGATGCCTTTGAAGTGAACCAAGCACCTCTATTTATAGCCTACACAGAAGCCCGGACACGGCCCCGTGTCCATTGGGCACGGCCCCGTGTCCATCCACTTTCTCTTTCTTCATTAATTACAATTTGTATGCATTAGCTCCACACGCCCCCGTGTCCGCTGGGCACGGCCCCGTGTGCAGAAGCGTATCTGTACTATCAAGATTTGCTTGGATTCTGCGAATCTTAGCGTTGACCACGGCCGTGTTGAGCTAGGCACGCCCCCATGTCGGGAATAGAAGCTTCTATAGCTTTGTCTTTTCTGCAGACAACTGGCCACGCCCCCGTGTCCGCTGGGCACGGGGCCGTGGTCAGCCTTCTGTTCTCTTGTTTTTGCTTGGGAAGATGCTGTCGAGGGGTCGGGCATGCCACATTTATTCCTTTTCTTGTATTTATGTTAGATTTGGCTGCATTTTTGTTCCTTTTGTTCAATTAAGCTCATTTAGTCCTGAAAATACAAAAGGAAGACAAAAGCACACTTTTTCCAACATTAGTACTAAAAAGGGTTAGTTTTATGCCTCAATTGATGTAATTTATATGTAGCATTTTACACACATCAATAAACTTCTTGAAATTTATATTGTCATTACAAACATAGTTGAAATATGTACATTGTTTTTGAAAATAAACAGAAAATGTAGAGGTTCAAATGATCATAAGTGCTTGATCATTAGCTTGAGCCTCATTGACGTTGAACACTCGTCCATTAGCATTGGCAAGCTTAGGGCAGTTTCGCTTGAAATGATTTAAATCACCAGAATTGAAACATGCTCGAGGGCGAGTCTGAGTAGGGGCTGCTTGGTTCTGGACATGACAGGTTGTAGCTAGATGTCCAAATAGGCCACAGATTGTACACTGGCGGCAGGGAGAATTTGTTGCATGATGATAGTTGTAATGATTGCACCGAGGTTGCTTTCCACGATAAAATCCCTTAAAGGGTACTGAGTTTAGTGGAATTGGTGCAGGAATTGCAAAATTCTTTGAAGTCTTGCGCTTCTTAGAATTTTTAGAAGATTCGGCCTTTGTTCCCTTTGAATTCTCCTTAGTAGTTTCAATGTTTCATTTCTCGTCTCCCTTTCGAAAAAGTTTCCCTTGTCTAACATGGGAGTCGGTTAGGGTTGCAGCTAATTCCTTAGCCTCCCTAAGCGTTGCAGGTTTGCTGCCAGTGACAATGTCTTGGACTGAATCAGGTAGGCCATCAATGTATTTCTCAATGGCCCGATCCAAAGGTGTGACCATAGTGGGGCAAAGTAGGCTTAGTTGTTCAAATCGGTCAGTGTAGGCACGGTTTTCCCCACTATCTTGTTTTAGATAATAGAATTCATTTTCAAGTGCCCTTATTTCGTTTCGTGGGCAGAATTCTTTCTTCATAAGATTTTTAAATTCTTCCCACGTTTGTGCCATTGCTATATCGGCACCTCGGTTTCTCAAGATACCGTTCCACCAAGTGAGTGCTCTCCTTTGAAAGACACTCGAGGCGAACTCCACCTTGCGTTCCCTGGGACACTGAACATGGCGAAATGTGTTTTCTATACTCTCAAACCATTGTAGGAGTCCAGTTGCTCCTTCAGACCCATTAAACCTGAGTGGTTTAGCCGAGTTGAATTGTTTATAATTACATGGCGATATAATATTGTTGTTGTTTTTGTTGTTGTTGTTTTGGATTTGGTTGACTTGGGTCACAATGCCTGGGAGTAAAGCAGCTAGATGCTGAGAAATCATTGCTGCCATTTCAGCGTTCCAAGTGATGTCGCGTGGGGAGGCATCCTGAAGATATAGCTGTAGTGAAAATTAAATAAGTTAGATCCATCAAATTGTCATGAGTTTGTAACATCATTGTGTAGTGAAAACTTTGACCTAGTAAAATCTCGCTCATAAGTCTCGTTCTTGTACTTAGAAAATATACTGTTAACTTTGACTCAGTAAAATCTTGTTCATAAGTCTCGTTTTTGTACTTAGAAAATATAGTGTTGACTTTGACTCAGTAAAATCTTGTTTATAAGTCTCGTTCTTGTACTTAGAAAATATAGTGTTGACTTTGACTCAGTAAAATCTTGTTCATAAGTCTCGTTCTTGTTCTTAGAAAATATAGTGTTGTAGTTTTTGTTTTGAAACAAGAACTTTTTGAGAAATAAGCTTTTGTAGTATTTTGGATGAGAGAATACAAACCAAGTTAATGGTTTGTATTATAAATTCTTTACCTTTAAAGAAATTTATTGTTTTTAGGATAAAATGTTTTAAATTATAAATTTTTAAAATAAAGAAACTTTGTGTTTAAAATTTTACAAATTCTCATCCAAATGGTAAAGATTTTGAAATTTTGAAAGACAAAAGGTAGTGTTTTGAATAAAATAGGATTACATAGTGTCGTGAATCGAAATTCATTTAGATTGTCTCGAATCAAACATATCACCGAAGGTAATATGATGGAATAGTATTGTAAAAGGAAAATTTGTTTCGATTGTTGTGAATAGCAAACATATTACCAAGGGTAATATTATTAATGAGTAGTGTCACAAAGGTCGTAGTGTTTAGAAATCATTCGACATGGTCAAGGTGGATAGGTTTTTATATTGTTTCACGAAGACATGCTTTAGCCTATAAGTGGACACTCACCCTAAAATTTCCCAGGTAAGAGTGACTGGTCCGATAATGTAGATTTGTATGAACACTCTAGCCTTAAACAGAAAACTCGGGGTACAGGCATCCACCCTTCCAGATTGCATGTGTTCACATTATTAAAACCCAAGATTTCGATGAAAAATGTTTGAGAAAAACATTTGAGAAATCTTTTGATAATAATTGTTTGAGAAAACATGTTGTGAAATATTTTGATGAAAACATTTAAGAAAAACATTTTGAGAATTATTTCAACGAAAATGTTTTGAGAAAAAACATTTTGAGGAATACCTTAAGGCACAAAGCCTAAGGGTTTTAGGATAAATCATCTATGGTTAGATGATTTGTAAATCGTAGAGTAGTTGTGGCATGAATAAGGATGAGGATTAGGATAGAGATCCTAAGTCTACTCATGTTTGGGTCCTAAGAAGGTTATAGACTAGGTTAAAGGCAGACTAATAACCTAATTCCCTATAACCAGTGCTCTGATACCAATCTGTAACACCCCAATCGCGTAATACAACAACACGTGGCGGAAATATCGGGGAGTTACGTTACAAATTGCTCACAACTACTGGTACTAAATTGTTTCAATATTGTTAACATTGTTTTACAAAGAATACATGTAATTGTCTTTTGATTAAAGAAGTCTAAGACCTGGATGCAGTCCTATGCGTTGCATGCTTGAATAATTGAAAACCTGAAACATATGTGAAAAATAGTCAGCATAAAAATGACGGCGAGTACATAGGTTTTGTTAGCCAAATAAATGGAAAAAAGTTTAGTATTGCAATACTTTGACAACTACGAGAGTTTAGTATTGCAATACATAATCTTGATTGTGGAAACTTGTGGCAAACAGATTTGTGTATGGCAATATGATTATTACTAAGTAATTTTATGCGATTGAAAATTGTACATTGTAATCTCGTTGAAATCATTGTAAAACTCGTTAATGTGTAATTAGAAAACCAATCAAGGATTAGTAATAACTGTTTTGAAATCTGTCAAAACTTGTGTAAGTATTATATGAATCAAGTCAATGATTTATAATAATACTTTGGATATCCTTCTAAGAATCTAACATATTAAGATATGGAAGATTTTACAAGGATTTGGATAATTGAATATTGAATCAGTCGTACACAAAATCTTAAAGTGATTCGGATAACGCTACAAGAGTAATAAAATAAGAACACTTATATATAGGAAGTACCTGCGGCGTATCCACCATGTTCTTATTGTATTAATCTAGTTTCGTTATCTAAATCACCAACAATCTACACATAAACCATAACCATCGTCTTATAAAGTACTTCTTAAAAATCTCACTATGAAGATAGGAAGATCTAAGACTGTAATTCAAATATCCTATAAGAATCTAACTATGAAGATAGATAGATCTTTAAGGATTCGGATAAACACCGTGTTTGCTTAATCGGAATAATACACATAAAAGCACTTAGTAAACACATATATGCCATACATTGGAAAACAAATTGATTACACATATGAATCACCCCAAAACATTTGAAAACGGTAACAGATGGGACTATGTACTCACTTGAGATTGCAAGGTATCCTCGATTAAGTGAACTAACAAGCTCGGGCAATCAAGGAATCAAGTGGCACCTAGTATCGGATCACTATGTTAATAAATCGACACCTAAATCGGAAGATCGGGTAGAATAAGGTTTCGTAAACCAAATGAGTATTGGAACTCATGTGATATGGTTTAACAAAGCCTACATTCTGATTCGGAACCTATCTTAAGTGCTTACGACCCGTTATGACTTGTTAAGGTAGTCTAGGCTACTTTAACGCGTCATTTGCGCAAAAGCGCAAACGAATAGCCTAACTAGTCCTATGACAAGTATTATATGCCCTAACATGTTTAATATTGTTGCATAATCAGTTTAAGTGTCAAAATTTTGGTTACATATGCTTAAAATGAAATTATGCGTAAAAAGGGCATTTTGGTCATTTTCCTAAGGCATATAAACTACCTATCATACAACTAATTAAACTAAGTGACCATAAGGTATAACCTCGGAAGGTTATTACCTATACAACTTTGGTCACAATATATGTTTGGTCGGATCCTAATGATCGACCAAACGGGTCGGGTTCGAAAGTCTAAGCGGTTGTTTAGACCGCTTGACTTACGACCCTAAACAAGTACTAAACTAAAAGTGACGAGTTAAATTAAAACATGTTTAACTAAGTTAGAAAACTGATTTGATATCAAAACAAAGTGTTTTGATACCCGAAAATAGTTTCGTCGTAAAATGCACATAATCGTGCATTTTGACCGAAACTTTGACTCGTCACTTCGACTAGTCAACGTGGTAATCAGTAGGTATAGTCGCAAGGGACTATAACCATCGTGATTACGCTCACGTTGCAAAGTTCAAATGAACTTTGTCTTGACCAAATCATGGTCAAAGCTGAAAGTCAAACACTGTTTAACTTTCTTGCTTGAAAAACATAACCAAGCATGAAAGAACACTTATAAGAGTCCAAGCTTGGAAAAAGAACTAAGAATGCTCAGGTAGGTGGCCTTCAACAAGGTGATTGCCTCCACTTAGAGCAGATTAGAGAAGAAAAGCAAATGAGCAAGGAACAATGGTTGAAACCCCTTGCTATTTATAGATTTTCAAGTGCCTCTAGATCATTGCCATGTTTTTTTTAATGGATCAAAGCATGATCTTGACCCTACAAATGTTACACACTGATTTGGCAACTTGGGGAACACATAAACCTGCTCATGGTATGCAAAAACTATGGTTAAAAACCAATTCAGCAGCTGATTTGAAGGATTCAATGAATCTGCCAGCTCCAGCTCTCGTTGGCCGCGAAGGAAACAACAACAGTCTTCGCGCACCGTGTAACACCCCACCCCGATTAGGGCTGACGTGTTACACAATTCGGTAATCAAAGACAATTAATAACTTAATTAAAACATAAATTCCATAGGTTTAAAAAAAATCCCAAAATGACATAATGGTCTCAACCGAAAAACATAAGTGTCTAAATTTATTGAATAAAAGGTTTTATTAAACTCCTTGTTCCAACTCTAGCTTTTTATTATCACTCTTCACACATTTCCCCGATTTCCCTGAGTACCTGTTTAAGACATAATAAAAGAAAACAACAAAAAGAAACGGTTGAGCCAAAAATTGCCCAGTAACGGAGAAACAATAGCACTAACACATAAATGATAGAAGCAAATACACTAAACACTTTAACGATGCAAGCAATACAATACACTAAATGATCACTGATGAATACCATAAAGGTATATTAGAAATACCCATGTGAGCCACTAACAATAACACTAACACTTTGTACATTAGCTGCAGTTCCAATGCACCATTATGTAGAGGGGATGTGGGCACTCACACCTATCCCACTACCACTAACACTTACACTTACACTCCTAGGATCGATCCATACGCCTCTCAATAATCAATAAGTGCAATCACTTAGCACACAATACAATATAGAGACGCCGTGAGCCTTTCGCACCGCCACGGATGGTGCACGTCAACTGTGCCTATGATGACGCCCTATGTCCCCATAGGTGGATATGCTCGGGTATTGAGGTCAATAAAACGATTCACTCAAGTCAAGGCAAATACACTAAGGATACACTAAGGCTATATCACATCTAGCCAATGATCAATAATAAATAATAAAAACTTGTGGGAACATGCGACAATGAGTGAAAAAAATGTAACCTATCGCATGCGTATTAAAGGCAATAATTCAATACGAGATGTGTAACAATAAATCATAGAACGGTGACGATGGATACTACAATATTATAGAGCGAGTAAGCACTTTACGCTACGAGTGACGGACCGAATATACGTGCACTATGAGAATAGAAAACAATATTATGCAAAAAGCAAGAGACCACAAAATCCGTATCTTAAGCAATCTTCAATGATTATACCAACGATGCTAAATTCTTTCCAATCGTTTGCAAGAACCTATAAATATATTATTGAATTATTTACCTTTATTTATGTTGATGGTTCTCCTATAAGGAAAAAAAAAACCTTTGTTCAGTAACTATAATTAGTGTGTATGGTAGGTTTATTAGCATATACATTTATTTTATGTTCTTCTTATTAAATATGTACATACGATGATGATTAGGATGGTGAGCTTTTAAGTGGTAGAAATATTAATAGCAAATATTAACCAGTTTACTTATAACCTTGCCTTTGTTAAAAAATATATTTAATTATACAGCAGAACATGTTTTTTTTTATATAAATAAACAAATTGCTACACTTAATAATTATGGCAAGGAATTTCGTTTACAGTAGATGTAGAAAGGCTAATATGTATTAAAGTAAAACTCAGCCCATCAACCATTCATCAACAATAGCCTAACTTAAAATAGGTTTCTTTCTTTGATTTATTACAATCGTTAACCATGTTCTTCATTAAGATGTCGAAATACGAACAGAGTAAGCAAGTAGCACATTAACAAATTTAATTTTGTATTATATAGACTAATATGATTTGGACCGGTGTTTTCGGCGCTAAAAGAGATTCAAAAATTTAGTACCATAGAAAATGACATAGAAAAAGCTATGATCATGTACGTGTGTGAAAGTTTAGTTAGTATCTACTGTTACTATTTTATTCACCTGCTTCCTTATTAATTTAATTAGTTAGTCAAAGATTAATGTTTTGATGATCTTATTTATATTGCATTAACACCGTTCTATGATTTATTGTTACACATCTCGTATTGAATTATTGCCTTTAATACGCATGCGATAGGTTACATTTTTTTCACTCATTGTCGCATGTTCCCACAAGTTTTTATTATTTATTATTGATCATTGGCTAGATGTGATATAGCCTTAGTGTATCCTTAGTGTATTTGCCTTGACTTGAGTGAATCGTTTTATTGACCTCAATACCCGAGCATATCCACCTATGGGGACATAGGGCGTCATCATAGGCACAGTTGACGTGCACCATCCGTGGCGGTGTGAAAGGCTCACGGCGTCTCTATATTGTATTGTGTGCTAAGTGATTGCACTTATTGATTATTGAGAGGCGTATGGATCGATCCTAGGAGTGTAAGTGTAAGTGTTAGTGGTAGTGGGATAGGTGTGAGTGCCCACATCCCCTCTACATAATGGTGCATTGGAACTGCAGCTAATGTACAAAGTGTTAGTGTTATTGTTAGTGGCTCACATGGGTATTTCTAATATACCTTTATGGAATTCATCAGTGATCATTCGGCGTATTGTATTGCTTGCATCGTTAAAGTGTTTAGTGTATTTGCTTCTATCATTTATGTGTTAGTGCTATTGTTTCTCCGTTACTGGGCAATTTTTTGCTCAACCGTTTCTTTTTGTTGTTTTCTTTTATTATGTCTTAAACAGGTACTCAGGGAAATCGGGGAAATGTGTGAAGAGTGATAATAAAAAGCTAGAGTTGGAACAAGGAGTTTAATAAAACCTTTTATTCAATAAATTTAGACACTTATGTTTTTCGGTTAAGACCATTATGTCATTTTGGGATTTTTTTAAACCTATGGAATTTATGTTTTAATTAAGTTATTAATTGTCTCTGATTACCGAATTGTGTAACACGTCAGCCCTAATCGGGGCGGGGTGTTACACCCCGCCTAGTACTCTGGCCAGAAGTTTCAAATTTTGTCAGAATAGACCCCTGCATGCTAAAAACTTGATTTTTGATGCATTTAACCCCCGTTAACCCCATTTAAATGCTCTACACGGATATTAAAGCATAGGGGACTTGAAATATGCTTGAAAATATCACGGATGTCGGTTCGTTTGGTCGTACGATCACGTTATTCGGTTAATTACGACGGAAGTCGTAACGAACGCGAAAACGATCCAAATTGCGCAACGAATGGTATTTTTGCATTCCTATCAGATTAAAAAAAAATTTGGATGTCCGGATATTCTCAGAACGTAAGATATGCGCGTAAATGCAAACTTACGCAGTTTTTGATGCTTTTAGTCCCTGATGATCAAATGAGCGTATTTTTGCATACCGAGCCCCTCAAAACTTATTTCTAAGCTATGTAAAGGATATTTAAGGTATCTTTAGCTTATGATCATGTTTCGGAGTGTACGTTGCTATACGAATCGGCAGACTTTCGCAGTTTGTCGTAAATAGTCCCTGCGATCGAATAAACTTATTTTTGATACACCAAACCCTTCAAAACTTATTTCTAAGTTATGTAAAGGTTATTTAAGGTATGTTAAGCTTATGTCTCTATTCTGGAGTGTTTGTCGCGTTAAACTGATTATGTTTACGTAACAGTTTGCATATAACTTTCCAGAAAGTGATTTAGAGCTTGAAATCAAACTAAAATCAGAACGTGAGATTGTCAAACACAAATGTACAAATATTGAGACCAAAAAACATTGCTTCATTGATAATTGATATTTTTCTATATCGTATGGTGTTTATAGAGCACAAATGTCACACCTTTCACTATTAATTACTAGTTAATAGCAACGCGAACCATATGTTAATTCCTGTGATCACAAAACTCAACAAGCAATTATCAGATGTTATTGTCAAATGGTGTCAACAACACCATTTGACCCGTTTAGTCTAAATGACTATTTATCAACATATGATGGTATTTTAATACCATCTCTGTCACACCCCTTTCTACGGCGGAAGCACGAGGTGTGATCATGAAAGGTTCTCATTGCATACGAAAGGTAAACATGCTATATGCTCATAAAAACATCAAATACCATAATTTGAAAACATAAGTTTAGCGTTTACATCGCTAGATAGCATAAAACATTGTCTTAAAAAGTTTACATCTTTATTCAAAGATAAACATAAGCGACATCCAAGAGCATAAGCAAGACCGCGCGCACATCCATCCTAGTTTCCTGAAATACATGTGAGTTTTGGAAAAAACGTCAACATAATGTTGGTGTGAATTCATGCAGTTTTTGTATTTCACGTTTGTATACTTTGTATGAAAACATAGTTTGTGTCATGTATAAATCAAGTTTTCATATATAAATCAAGTATTCATGTGTACACCACGTACTCAAGTATAATTCATGTTTTCTTGAGTACCCCACGTACCTCAAGTATTAATCATGTTTTAGTATGGTATGAATTTTATGTAAATAAAGTATTTCTGTATGTATCAGGATTGTTAATGGGTTGCAAAGCCATTAACATGTGACACGACATAGGAAGTCACCAAACCTTAGGCATTTAATTGGTATATTCTGAGACACAAAAGCACTACTCGATACTCGCCCTCACCGAGAGTGTGGCTGCCCGGCACCCGTTAGATCTAACCTTTTGTTCTACGGTCTAGGTATATTGTTGATTAATGGTGCTTATGTACCCTATTCGTGACACGATTTCTCGTATCACTTCTTATAACGCATCATACTTGGTACTCGTCCTCACCAAGTGCGCTTCTCGTATTCTTATATCTCATCACACTTGGTACTCGTCCTCACCAAGTGTGCTTCTTGTATTCTTATATCTCGTCACACTTGGTACTCGTCCTCACCAAGTGTGCTTCTTATTATCATACCATTAATAAACATAGTAATATTTGTACATGTATTTCACCCCCGAAGTTATAAAAACTGAAAACAGTTAAAGAAAAGGGGGAGCATGAACTCACAACTTTGCGTTCCTTGCGTCGTAAACTTCACCGGTTTTGCTTATAGTGCGTCGTGACCTAAACGTGTTCTATTATCGTTAGTCACTAGACTTGTATCGTGTAAGCACAAGTCACTATCTTTTGTATATGTATTGTTGTGTTAAAAATATTTTATATTTTTAACTATGTATTTTACTTATATTAGTTTCTCAAAATTTAATATAAGTATTTTGTATTTTGCGCTTTGCACCCGAACTATGTATTTTGTCTAAATAGGTTGCATGTGTATTTTTTTTGTATTTTTACTCGTTACGAGTATCTCCAAGTCATATTATTTTTACTCTAAAAATAATATATACCTAGTTCACAAAATAATCACATAATCACACAAGCGATAAATATATATTCTAAATATATATTTGGTAAGTTTGTTTACAAAAATCCACCTCCGAATACTTGGTCATTTGATAACAAAAATCATGGCGAAGTTTGTTTGGAAAACCAGTAAAAAATATATTCATAACACTTGTCACCAAAAATATTCTAAGTGTTATTTTCTAGAAAAATTTCGCCATAGTTTCCTTTGTAACTGGAGGTGGCCACGCTTACTAGCATATCATTTTCTTTTAAAAATTCAACCAATCAATTTTCCATCATCAACAAACAATATTCAAATATCAAACTAGTCAAAATAAACATAAATCGCAAACACATGAACTTGCAAGTTGTGTAAAATCATGAAGTAACTTTTCAACACATTTAGTGGATCTTTCCATCTCTAAAAATAAAGTCGGTTTTTGGAAATCTTATTTTTAAATAATATGAATCTTTACAACTTCTAGTTGGTATTTACGAAAATTATTTCTTTGTTACAACTTTTGTTACACACTTGTTTGTTCACAAAAACACCTCTAGTTTATGAAAGATCCGACTTAAAATAAGACTTGTATATATTTTAGTTGGTCCTTCGAAAATACCACTTGTAGATCTTTAGATCTACTAGTTTAGAACTCCATTTTATAAGAAAAACTATTTTTACACAAGTTCATGTTCATAAGTAGTAGAGTTCGTCATCTTACCATTTTCACGCCTTACATAACACTAGTTCATGTTTCATGAACATGACCTAGCCCAGTTAGATGACGATCCGTTCTACTACTAGCAATCAACAACATAAAATAATCATAACAAAACAAGTTTCATAAGTTTTACACTATTAGTTTCTTTTTTCTTTTTTTTTATCCACCAAGTTCATCTTTTTTTACAAGACTTTAAACTTTGATCTCTAGTGTTCATAATTTGTATCCGTTAAATCTCTTATTAACCATGTTAAACATGAACAAGAGAATGTTTAGAGATACTTACTACTAGCTCGAGGCTAGGGAAGAAACTAGACGAAAAATGGGTGGTTAATAGCGATGTGGAGAGGTCCTTGAGATTCCGTAAGCACCGGGTCTCCTCGTATGAACTCCTTCACACTTGTAAGTATGTAAAATTGTAAGATCAAAGTTGGAAAGTGAGTGGATGTTGATGGTTGTGTTCGGCCGAGGGTATCAAAGAGGGAAAGAAAGAAATGCAATTTTTGTTTGTTGAAATGAATGATAAGGGTGGTCTTATGGTTAAATTTATAAACCAATATCTCTAATTAACCACAAGATAATATGTTTCCAAGATATTAAGCATCCCCAAATATAATATTCAAAATTGTGTGGTGGTGTCCCCTACATGGGACCGATCGGATGTAAGGGGGTGGGTATTATGGTTCAATTCCAACTAATTAGTTAAGTGATATTAGTTTAGTTAGGAATTAAAAATAAGGTATTATGTGTGTTGTAATTTATAACGGGTGTTAGGGTATTCGGGGACCCTAACTGGCTCAGAAAAAGAAAAACAATGTCATTGACAATATTTTTAGGTTCCGGGTAAAGTCCGGTCGTTCGGTTGGATATCAATCCGTTAAAGAGCTAAATAAGCATTTAAAGTGTCGTTAATATTTGTTTTAGTGACACACTTAATTCCTGACACTTTGGGAAGTATTCTGGATAACAAAACGTAATTTCTACGTGATATTCATGTGCTAAAAGCTGATTTATAGCTGATTTGTATAAATTCCTGCACTTAAAGTGCGTTTCGGGTGCTTTTTAGTGCTTATTTTTGCTTTCGTATAGTATATATATTAAACCCTTGTATGTACTCTTGGGTTTTAATGTATTCTTGTCGTTGGACCTATACCTAGGCCTCAATTCTAATGTCTGACTGCTTTCTGCAGTTCTGTTGACACATTGTGTCCTACCGGTGAGTTTACTAATATTTCTGACGCAACGCTCTCGTTTATGCATAAAGCAATATTTTGTAGTATACAACGTGCATGAATTCACTTGTTTTGTATGTGTTCAGACATTGCTGACAATTAAGCACATAATTGCAGTCATTAAATAATAATTAAAGTGTACGGAAATTACCGGTTTAGTGCCAGTTGTCACAATCTCGCCCCTTGAGCCTATTCCGGTTTATACCGTGAGTTCTTGTTACTTAAAAGACATTCCTTGAATTAGTCGACCCGTTAAACCAAAAGGTTGTCTTTTCAAATCTTTTACCTATCCATCAACTCATATACGGATTATTATTCAACCACTTTTACCCATTACGGTTCACCCCATAACGTGATGTTCAAAATTCCATATTGGTTAGTCTTCACCCGACTAGTCTACCGTTTTTACCCTTTTTACCATAGTTAATGGTTTCTTACCATTCTTCCTTATTCCGACTTGCATTGAATCGGGCCAGAACATAGTATTTCAAATACTTAACATAATTCATAATCAATACTCACAAGTAAGTGTATTGTAATTAAAAGGGGGCGTAAGCTTAAATTACCTCGCATCCAAACTACGCTTTTCTTTTCCTTATTGATGCGTTTGACCTGCTTCCTCCCAAAGCTTCCACCTAGCTCGTTAAGCGTCAAACTATCACCATCATTCACAAGGTGGTTAGATTAGTCATTACAATCACGACTATTCCACCTTACGTATTTTCTATGTCGAAACTACTATTCGACTCCGTCAATGGTTAGTTTAACTTTCTAAAAGTTAACTACCTTTAATCATATGATATGTGCAATTAAGCTAAATCGACTTCATAATTAGAATTCGTATTACCCCATATCACACGTAATTAATCAATTAGGCAATTACGCATTTCATTCATAATTTCAACATATGAACATTCTTTTAGGCATTTTAACAAACACCTTGTGGGCATAATTTTATAAAATCAACAATCAAGTTTCATAACTAGTTATTTGGCCAAGTTTTAACATCATTTACAAGTTCTTATGTCTAGCATGCATAACAACACCTAGACTTACTTCATGGAAATCGAATAACACCAAATTGATAATCATAAATCTAGTGTTCATCATCTTCCCACAAAACCCATTTAGCACTTATGTAGATGATTATGAATTTCATATTTTATATCATCAATTCACCAAGTTTCTTAATCATAGTTCGTTCCTAAGCATGGATTCAACATAGTATCATTCATACATTCAATATTCTAGCAATAATTTCGTTTTCAAGTTTTCACCAAGAATTCGAGATGAAACCAAATGAAGAAATTTGACATACCTTGTGATCCCTTCACTTGTGTGATCACTAAATTTAGCTTGGTTTTCGATTTAAACTTGATTTTCCCTTTCAATTTGGTTGATTTTGTGTATGCTAGGGTTCAATGTAGAGAACCCTTTTGCTCCTATGGAAATCTCAACCAGAACACACACTATAGTGTGTGTTGTGGTGTTTTGTTTTTAATAAATAAAAAACCATTTTAGTTTTTGTCAACTTTGGTCCCTCCACTTATTCATGTTTTATAAAGGGTGTTTTAACCAAGTTTTCTTATTATTTTAAAACACTTAACTAACTAGGTTGATATTCCTAGTTACTTAGTGGGTTTTGGGAGTTATAACCCGTTTTATTTTAAAACCCGTTAACTCAGGCCTCTTATGAACTTTGTTTCTTCAAAAGCTTTTATTCTCTTTTATCTAATATTAGGTTTATTTATTTAAATCCTAATATTTACCGGGTTAATTTTTACCACTAACGGTATTTTACCCGTTCATTAATATTAACGTGGTTTGATTACCAAACCCGTTTTTGGGGTGTTACATATTCATTAAAGAACGACCAAAAGTTTTCACAATTAAAACACATGCGATTGACGATTGATTTATAACATGGACGATTGACGATTGGTTTATACACAGACGATTGACAAATGGTTTTATAACACGGGCGATTGATAACACGGATGATTTGGACGATTGGTTTATAGTAAGTGATTTAGATAACGAGACAGATGTTAATGTGATAAAAGCATGGTGGATACGCCACTGGTACTTCCTATATATATAAGTGCTTTTATCATATTACATATCGTAGCATTATCCGAATCACTTGGACAAATGTTTTCAAACGATGTCACGCAACGATTTTCACTTAAAGATATAAACCATACGAAGTTTTCTTTTAAATCGATTTACTACTCGGTTTTACAAAAGAAATGTTTTGGTCAAGATTCATGGCTACAAGGTTTTCACAAACATAAACCAACATGTTTTAGTTGGTTAATTATATTGCAATGTCAAACACTTTTTGATACAAGGTTTTCACTTATTGACTCTCGTAGTCGGACGAGGTATTGCAATATGTACCAAAGCCATGAATTTGACACACTCACAAAACCTATGTACTCCCTAGCTTTTTATGCTGACTCTCTTTTCACATATGTTTCAGGCGCCGTTGTTTGATGATATGATCATGCTTCACGTAGGATTGGACGTTGGCCTTAGTGACTAAAAAATATGAAAGACAATTGTAGTGTTTATTTGTTTCTATTTTCAAGACAATGTAACATATTTAATCAATAAAACGAAATTTCAAATACCATGTGTTGTTAAACAATTTATCCTGTGACGTAACTCCCGACGTTTCTGCCGCGGTTTGTTGTTTTACGCGGTCGGGGTGTTACAGTATTACACTCGGTCCTACTTATGAATGTTGTTTCTACTGCTAAAGATGTTGCCCCTTCTAGTGCCAAAAAAAGTGGGCAAATGTTATCGAGTGATTGGTGAATGTAGATGTAAAGACCAATGAAAACAATAAGGCTTTGAAGTATACTTTAACCCCCGTCAACTCCACCTAGGTGTTATATCACGCACTTTTCCTCATTTCACTTCACCTCACCCAAATGGTCTAATCTCTCTAACTCCACCTAACCTTATTTTTTAGTGGTTTTTGTTTTGAAAAATGAAAGAAAATTAATTTAATCTTTTAAGATGTTAACAAGTAACTTTTTTACCATCTCTTAACACAATGAGGGAGTGGTATGCAACACCGGTTAGCATGCTCAATGTGTTACCTAGGAGACCTAAAAAGTTGAATAGTGATTGTGTGAGCGGATCAAAGTTTGTTAAATAATATAATATAATATAATATAATATAAGGATAATAATAATATATAATCATATATATCTAAGGGATGGAAATGAAAAATTAAATTAGATTAACCACTCAGCCACACTAATGAAAAAAGAAATAGAAAAACGTCAATTGTTGCGCGTGGTGATAACTTGGTCCCGACCAAAATGCCATGCGGCCACTGAATAGCTGAGTGTGCATCTTTAAATTATTCATCTTTGGCATATATCCAATAACAACCTCTCATGCGCATGTCTAATATGCCTCCCTCCCTCCATCAATCAAACCCCACTCCCGCATCCTCATGCTTACACTTGTACCCACCAACGTCAACTAATTTTGTTTTCCTATATTATATTAGGAAATACAAACATAATAATATATATTATTACACGTATAATATTAGAACATGCCGGGCAGCTAGGAATATGACTAAACTGGCTTTGGGTTGGCATAGGCTAGCTAATCAATACATATTTCCAAAAGAAAATCAAATAATTTTAATAATTAGCTAATTTCATAAAAAATATTGTTAAGAAGTTTAACCGTTTGATTGATTCATATAGCTAACAAGTTTAAAATTGCCTATTTTTCGATTTATATATTTTCATATTCTATCTATTAAATAGATTCTGTTTGATGTTTTTTTTTTGAAAGGCGAACTTCATTAAACACCAAAAAGAAAAGCGCGCTATCTCTCCAAGCTGGAGATGAACGCGAACCACAAAAGTTACATTACATTACATCAAAATGAAACGCTTGCCATCCCTTCCAATCTACTAACCCACGTTTACTCCGACTCCTATACCATAAATAACCCAACGATTTTATATCGGAAACAATCTCAAAACTCTTCCTACTCGTACTCTTGAAAACCTTCTCATTACGCGCTTTCCAAATTCACCAACATGTTATCATAAAAATGACGTACATTAACTCCTTTTTCTCCCTCGAGCATTCCAACTGATTGATATAAAGCTGCAGATCATAAACATCGAATAGAAAGATTGGTGGTATATGCAGCCAACTAGCAATACCACACCACACCCCATCGGTAATTTGGCAAGCCGTAAATAGATGCACTGCAGTCTCCTCGTCGTCATCACACAGACTACACAAACAATCGCCTGCGCAAACATTCCTTCTACGAAGAGCAGTCTTCGTGGGGATCCTATCCAAAGCCGCTCGCCACAAGAATATGTTACACTTTAACGGCACCCATTTACACCATCGAAACGAATGACCAATGTCTTCCATACCAACACTTCTGGTCCATTTTGTAGCCTCCTGCACATTAACAATCTGCAGCCTACTTTTATTCCAGTCCCAAGCGTCTGCATTCGAATCCAACCTGATGTTAGCCAATAACCTGGAACATTCGATTAATTCAGCCGTCTCCTGCAGAGTACTCGGGTAGTTTTTCCACTCCCAAATCATAACTCCATCGAACTCATTTCTGCCAACTCTGTCCGCAACAACGCACCACTTGTTCCATTCAAGCCGAAAGAGCGCTGGAAACGATCCCTTCAAAAGAGTACCATTTAACCACGCATCTAACCAAAACTTAATCGTTAAACCATTCCCCACTTTTCCTGTGATAAGGCTGCTAAAAGATGATCCGTTTACTTTCAGCCGATTACCACAGCCAACAATTTTCGACCACACCCCCGACACTTTGTTGTTACAAGGGACCGATTCCCATCTTCTTTTAGACCCATGGATGGCGTCGATAACTTTCCTCCACATCGCATCATTCTCAGTACGATATCTCCATAACCATTTGAGTATAAGCGCATTATTACTCACATCCAATTTACTTAATCCCAAACCCCCATTATTTTTCGGATGAGTAACCGAATCCCACCCAACCCAATGAATTTTTTTAACCTCCGAATTACCACCCCACAAAAACTTCTTACTCATTGATTCAAGCTTGTTTATAATCGCGACCGGGGCTTTAAACAAAGAAAAATAATAAGATGGAAGACTCTCCAACACGGACTTAATTAAAACCACCCTCCCACCAATAGACAACACACTTGATTTCCACTTCGACAACCTATTTTTGAACACTTTCACCACCGGATCCCAGTTACAGATTCTATTCATATTTGCGCCAACTTGTATCCCAAGATACATAAACGGAGTAGCCCCAGGCCGACACCCCAACTCTCCCGCCTTCAAACCAACTTCCTCCCCACTATTCCCAACCCCAAAAAGAGTAGATTTATTAATGTTAATTCTTAAACCCGAGCACAAATGAAAAACCCGCAAAATACGTTTAAGCGTTTTAAAGTTTGAATCCGACCACTCTCCCATAGCACGGGTTAAGATCAAATAAAAATTTTGTTTTGCCTAAATAGAATGACAAAGAATCTTAACCATTCATTTTCTAAATCAATGGTTAAGACGAAAATGTATGAAAATGAGAAATGCAAGGGTATTTTGAGAAAATCCTATTTATTGAATTTCTCTATCCACATACAAGTAACATGCATATTCAACCTCCATTTTTTAAATTCTCATAACTTTTTTATACGACATAATTTTTTTATAAAAATTTCACCTTAAAATTGAGCGTCTTTTAATCTTTAATTATCTTTAATTTGAGTACCATATTGCTATATAAATTATGACGACTAAAAAAACTCATAAAAAGTGTTGTATTTCTATGTTATATAGCATTTTTTTGTGCTTGGTTTTTATACTACATTTTTGTGCTGAATATTTTTGTCATAATTTTTTTTTTCTGAAATTTTTTGTGCTGCATTTTTTGTATTATATTTTTTTGTGCTGAAATTTTTTGTGCTATATTTTTTGTACTGGATTTTTTTGTGCTATAATTTTTTGTACTGGATTTTTTGTGTTATATTTTTTTTACTAATTTTTTTATGCTAGATTTTTTGTAATAGATTTTTTCAGAAAATAAAAGGGGGCCACATGCTATTTTCATACTCATACTTATAAGGACCAAAATGTTTTAGTACCAAAATGCCTTTTCTTCCTATTTATAAGAAATGTCACATGTAATCATTACAATCATTTTTATACTACTTAGGTAAAATCTCATTTTTTGTGGATCCTTATTATTATTATTATTATTATTATTATTATTACTATTATTTTAAACGACAAATTTATTTTAATCTCTGTCGTTTGTGGCCAATGGGATTTGAATTCAAGACATCTCTTTTTAAATCCCGATTTTTATATGCTTTGAGTTTTATGATGAATTTAAGATATGTTTGGCTTAAAAGTAGAGTAAATATAATACATAATAAGAGAAGAATTTTACTCTAAAAAATAAGATAGGAATAACAAAATAGTTCAAGTTCGTATATATTTAACAACATATAACAAATATATATAAATGATCTATCTATAGTTATGTGAAAAATAGAACGTTTTTATTATTGTTTACTAATTAAATGTATACGATAAAAAAAACTTTAGAACGTTTTATTATTGTGTACCAACTAAATGTATACGATAAAAAAAACTATATTTCTTGAATAAGTGTTGAATACAAAAGTTTCTTAACGTGCGAAGCGCACACAACCACAAAGTAACATGCGTGATTTTCTAATGTTTGTTCATGTGTGATTAGAATAAATGTATACGGTAAAAAAAACTTTAGAACGTTTTATTATTGTGTACCAACTAAATGTATACGATAAAAAAAAACTATATTTCTTGAATAAGTGTTGAATACAAAAGTTTCTTAACGTGCGAAGCGCACACAACCACAAAGTAACATGCGTGATTTTCTAATGTTTGTTCATGTGTGATTAGAATAAAATGCGTGATTAGGTTTACTCATGCGTGATTATATGTATTGCTCATGCGTGATTATGTGATTTTCGTTCACGCGTGATTATATGTATTGTTTATGCGTGATTATGTGATGTTTGTTCATGCGTGATAAGTGTTTAAGTTTTATACCATGCATACTTTACTCAAGTACGCTTTGCACTTGAAGGGCTCTTGTACATTAACCAGCCTCATATTAAATATATTATATTATAAGAAAAAATATCTATTTTAAGGTTAACAACAGTTAGAATCGTTGTTGATTAAACAATAGGTAAATCATTTTTCATGTTTAGTAATCACATATGCATAAGCATGTCATGCGTCAATAAATAAATGCCCATGAGAAATATTTTATTACAACTGCATGACGTAATTAAACGACTTGATAATCAATGTACTTGTCAATTTGCTAAGCATGTACTTGCTAAATTTCACCTTTCAAAAAAAATGTACTTGCTAAATTTGCTATATATACAGTAAACTGCCGTTTTACATCATGTGGTTAATAATACTCGGTATCAGTTTTACACCCTATTTTGAAAGTCGGTCAACTTTACACCCCCTAGTTTCATGATTGAATCATTGTTGGACTATTTGTCATCTTTCCGTCCTATTGAGCGTTACCTGCAAGGGTAATTTTGTAGATTCACCTATTAGACACCATTTAAACATTGGTTTTTCCACATTTCATTGATTCCCAAACCTATGGTTAACCTAATACTCGAATTAGCGATTCGTATTCATCGAAATCAAACCCAGATGATCGAATTGAAGGCCAATTGCAGTAAATTGCATTGGAGGATTCGAGCTGAATACTAGTACTTTGACCTAAAGGAAATTTACTGTAAGTAGCATTGAAGGTTAATCGCAGTATGGTTGATCGATATTATAGGATTTGAGCTGATGATCAGTACTTGTTGGTGCATGTTATGTGACAACAGCTTTGGTTTGGTCTTTGGATATAAACAGGATTGGATCGAGTTGGCAAGAGCCCAATCAGTCCAAGTTTGTATTAGTCTGTTAGGCCCGAATTTGTATGTAATTGTACACGGGCCAGAGCCCTATTCGTATGGCATGGTTGTGCTATATAAACATCCTTTTGCTACATGTTTAGGGTTAGACGTTTTGAGCATTGAGAGAGCATTCGAATTGTGAGTTAGAGAAAACACAGAAATTGGCTGTGAGTTTCTTGTTGATCTTGAGTGATTGTAAAAACAGTGTCGGTTGTTTTGATAATCATAGAAGATCAAATTGAAAAGTGTTCTTGTGTTTCGTCTTCATCATAATTATTCTTGTTTCTGTTTATTCAACTAATCAAGGGGATTCCGCACCCTTGATTGATTATCAATCTTGTAACGATCCACGGGATAGGGAGCTACAATTGGTATCAGAGCTTTTGCTCTTGTTCGTGGTTCAAGACTGATCGACAGGAATTAAGATAATTTTTTGGTTGAAGATTTTCGGGTTGATTTCATAATTTTCAAAGAAGCAGTGAAGAACAGGAAGAACAGTTTAAATTTCGTGTATTTTGATCTGTTTTGGTTATTGGTGTTGACTGTTTGCTTGTTTGTAGGAGATATTTTTGGAAAGTTTTGAAGGAAATTGATTTTCGGAGATTTTACTGGTTGTTTGGAAATTGCTAATTTTTCGGGATTGGCTGTTGGTTAGCTAGATTCAAGAGTCCATCAAGTGTGCGGTTCATTCAGACTGTGTGACTGGGTCACTGAGTGAGGTCAACTGTGCGACTGGTCAACTGTGCGAGTTAGTCTACTGTGCGACCCTAGTGTGCGAGTTTGATAAGTGTGCGATCTCTGAAGATAGTGTGCGAGTCAGTAATTGTGCGACTCCCAGTGTGCGAACTGAACAGTGTGCGATCAGGCCCAAATCTCAGTGTGCGAGCCTAATATCTTAACTGTGCGGCCCAAACTACTGAAGTGTGCGACCAGGTTGATAGTGTGCGACCTCCTTGATAGTGTGCGACCTCTAGTGTGCGACTTCACTAGTGGTGGAATTTTTCTTGGCTAGCGCAGCTAAAAATTCACTGTTTCATGAACGAAAAATTATCCATAGTTCATCTCAGCAAACCGTTTGCACGGTTGGATTCCTTGGATTTTTTGTAACAACTTGTATCAAAAGTCATATTTAATTAGTTAATTAATCTAATAGGAAACCCTAATTGAGAGACCCAAGTGATTCTGCACAAACCCTAATTTTTCCAGAATTTTCAGAATCAGGATTAGGGCCCCTAAAACTCAGGGGGGGTAATACCTAGTTAACGATTATCTAATTTGCGTGCGAAAGAAGTTGAATTAACGAAAACTGGCAACTCAGCAAGGCTAGTCCCAATCGTGGCAACCCTACACATAAAACAAAACTTTACGCGGCCCGCGTAAAGTTAAGCTTATTCTCACGCGGGCCGCGAGACACCTAAAATCTGCCTATAAATAGAGGACGTCGGGACTTGAAATTTGGAATTGGAACGACGTAAATTCAAGTTTCGTAGAGGGAATTATCGTCTGTTTACTCTCAAAAACACACACTGATCACGAAGTGCTGCTGCAATCAGGGTAATAACTCGATCGCTATTACGATTCAACGTCCGATCGATTATAACTATCCAATGATTGTTTAAGTGCCGCTCAAATTGAGATTATACTTTATTAATTCATTGTGATTTCGACTTGAATGTTTGAGTACTGCTCGAATTCGGACTATACTCTGTCATTCGTTGAAAATCCACTGAATTATTAAGTATTGCACTAATAAATTGTTGTGAGGGTTTAATCTCGTGAATTGTCGTAACTGCTGTATTAGTTACTAACCTGTTGTGTGTGCATTGTTATTTAAATTAGGTTAATTCAGGCTAATCAGTAGGCTTATATTCTGCTCGTTAAAATCTACAATGTGAGTCATTCTCTTTTTATCAAATCTGTTTATCAAAAAGTATGTTTATTTTCAATATTATAATTACAGTGATTAAGTATATGTAGTCACCAAATTACAGCCGGTATGTGGGGTATTGTGCACATTACTGTTTTTATCAATTTAGGTGGGCGAACCTAATTAATGATACTCGTTACTATTGGGTGAACGGACTCAATAGTAATATGACCACAGTCACCGAAACGAGTCGATGACAAGTACTGTGGGTATTTGGTTGAAATAAACATTGTAATCTCTCTTAATACTGTGAATTATAACAAATGTGTCGTTTTAGTAAAACTGAATGATTCACTCAGTATTTCCCGCTGACAAAACCTTTTTCAAACATGTTTCAGGTGATCTGTTGTGAGCAAAGGAAAAGTGACGAGTAGCACTACAAGCTTAGAAAGTGGCTCAATGTAAATAAATAAAGAAATATGTTTTAAAGAAATAAAGGATTTCCTAGTGAAATCAAGTGTTTGTAAATTATGGGAATTATCCCTATATTATATATAATCGAGCAGTTTTAAATGATCCTGTTTTAAAAAGACTTCCGCTGTGATTAAATTAAATACCACGGGAATTTCTGTCCCGCGGCTCCTGAAACGGGTCAAACCGGGTCGGGGGCCGTGACAGAAAAAGGTGGTATCAGAGCCACTGATTTAAGCTTACTATTGATTTTAGCCTATTAAAATAATTAGGAAATTTAATTGCTATGCTATAGAAATATGTTTTATTAACAGATTAATTATTGAGTTACAGTATGGGTAAACACAAGATTTCTGCTATCTATCACAAATTAGATACTGCACCCACAAGAAAAGGAACCTCTTCCTCCAAACACCCAGCAGATCTAGATGAAGGGATTTTTGTCCGTAAAGCAAACTATGAAAACCCTCTCACCCAAGAGAAAAGAAATTCGATTCTTAGAAAGGGACA
The DNA here is from genome assembly GCA_030545235.1 of Helianthus tuberosus. Lineage (NCBI taxonomy): Eukaryota > Viridiplantae > Streptophyta > Magnoliopsida > Asterales > Asteraceae > Helianthus > Helianthus tuberosus. The sequence goes on from JARYGA010037956.1 coordinate 26,355, forward strand.
AGAGAAAATAAAGAAAACCCAAGTCAAGAAAGTGAGGTTTAATTCAGAAATCCAGGAATTAGGCAATAAGTCACCTTGGGAAGATACCTTAGATGAAAAATGGGCAAACCTTTATATGCTAGCTACCGTAGCAGAAAATGCAAATCTCTAAATTTTAAAACCTGGTCTAGTAGAAAAGTAATACCCAGTAAATAAATAAATTATAGTGTGTTCACTTTCCTGTAATCTTTTGTACAAATTCGTATGCAATAAACTTAATGTTTATTTGTTAAACTTTGTTCCAAAGTTTTAACTTAGCATTTTTGTGCATTTTGCATATATGCTGTCCAGCATGAATGAGATGTCGGAAGCATTTCAGAATCTCAACCTCTACCCAGTACCAATTGAAGTCTCCCACGACTTTACTGGTTATATTGCTGACATAGAGGAACCTGTGGAATTCCAAGCTCCACCGCTGGAAAAAGCAAAATCTAAAAAGAAAAGAAGATATGTAGGATGGAGGAAAGTGCGCAGGAGAAAGCCAGCTACTAGGAAACTTCCTAAAATAGAAAACCCTATAAACAAAGGAAAGGAAATCGAAGGCGGAGAAAGTTCCAAACCAGCAGAATTCAGAGAGAACTATAAACAAAAAGGAATAAAGATAGGAGAGAGTTCTAGACAAACTGAAGATATCACATTTCAAGACGAAATCGACCGTCTACTGGCAAATTGTGATGTTATTAGCCCTATCCATAATAATCTATATCCTTGCCTAGAAACCCAACTACCTGTCAATTTGGAACCAGCTATTCCAGATCCACTAATCCACACTCTACCTTTAGGTCAAATGGAAGAATGGTGGACAAATGACTGGCAATTCGAGAATATTGTCAACAGTCCTTATTCTTTCCTTCCACAGTGGGAGCCAGACCCTATCC
>JARYGA010037957.1:0-24352 GCA_030545235.1 Helianthus tuberosus
TTCACCATTAGTGCCTTGTTAGTAGAAGCAAGACCACCAACCCCCTCTTTGCAAAGGTGCAATCACCTTATACCATGGTACCCAACTTGTTTTATTATTTTCAAGACACCCACCTCAAAGAAATTTTCGTCTAATCTTTTCCAAACGTTTCACATGAAATTCTTCATTCTTCATTTAATGTTGATATTAATTTTTGTTTACATGGCCTTCTCATATGGAATTGTTTTTAAGGCTATGGGGTATACTTTCACGCCCCTTAACTACACGTTGACATCACATCACCTACTTGACCCTCTTTCACTTCATTGCACACCAAGGAAATGGTTTAACCTCATTAACGCCTCTTAAAATTAATTAAAATACATATATATAGCATGTTGTGTGTGTGCAAATTTTGCAATGCTTGATTCCCTTCCTTTCTCTCCTAGTTAACTTCTTAACATGTGCAGTTTTTAATGCCTCTTAACACCCTTCAGGAGCGGTTTAACAGGCGTTAACGGATGCCAACTAGGATTAACACATATGAGTGTTAGAGTATACCAGGTGGCCTAATACTATGAAACCACTTGGGTATGGAATTGAAGTCACCAAAAAGAAAACTTAGGTTTCCAATAAATGTCTAAATCACCGAAAAGGAAAACTCAATAAATCACAAGACATGATTGGATTAGGCTAGAGCAAATTGTCTTGTAAGAATTTATGAGTCCAGCTTGAGTTAAATGTAATATTTCGTTTGGCTCTTAAGAATAATACATTATAAGATACCCTACTCGTAGGATCATGTATATTTCCAAACTCATGCCGATTTCTTTAGTTTGATATTTGTATTACATATGACATTTATAATTAATTATGGTTACTTGTATGAAATTTTGTATTAAGACTAACATGTATAAATTAAATCCTCACCATGCAACGTCATAAGATTATACGTACTAGAAATTTTGATACCCAATTTTTTTTACTGTATCATGTTTTACGGCACATAGAGTTTAATACATAGCGTTTTCATGTTGATGAAAAGTAATTTTGGTTTCAAAAATATATAAAAGTAAATCCTTATGTATTTTCTTTTAAATATACAAACTAACAAATACATCAGACATTGCATGTTAATTATAGAATATTAAAATGTCAGACACAATTGTCGATATGTCCGAGTGGTTAAGGAGATAGACTTGAAATCTATTGGGCTTCGCCCGCGCAGGTTCGAACCCTGCTGTCGACGAATCTTTTTTTATATTTTTCCAACCTCAATTCTATTTTGATAATTATACTAGTAATATTCCCCGCGCGTTGCGGCGGGTCTACGTTTAGTATCGGTTCGATTTATGACAAGATCGGTATGGTTTCAGCACTCGGTATAGTAACTAAAATATACAACCAAAAAAAAAAACAATGATATGACCAAAATGATGTTGACACGTGTTTTACAATGCTTGAAAACCATAAAAACGAACAGTGGTTACAATAATAATGATACAGTACCAATGTTGTTCGGTCGAAATCGACAGGGCATTGATGTTGCTAAGACGGTGTCAGTTTAGTTAGTCATGATAGGGATATGGTACCAAAACTCTTTATAGCTTATAATATATAAAATATACTCTATACTGCTACCGAAGTTGTGCACACAGTATTGGTTCATTTCGTCACAATAAAAAAACAAAAAAATCAATTATATTTTACCCGTTCGATTCAAACAAAACTTATATTGAAATATAAACAGAAATAAGCATGTCTTAACGCTATTTTCTAAATTTTATAAGGCATTACTTGTATTATTAAAATAAGGTAAATGATGAATGGCGTTGACATATAAAAAAAATACTAAATGTAGATAAAAATACAAACGCCGTAACTGCATACTAAAAAAATTGTAAAATATCGTTTTGATAAAAGTTATATTAGAAAAACAAAATATGTTTAATTAATATAATAAATAATTAAAAGGTAGAAAAATATAATAACAAATAAAAATTTATTTACCACTTTCTATTAATATATATAATAATATATAATGTGAAGATTTTTAAATAATTACGTGTGTATGCTACGATACATATGTTATGTATTGTATAAGTATTTTATATACTATTTCAATAATTTTCATAAATCCATGCAGTTTATTTAAATGATTAGAACTTTTTAGATATCAAGGATATTAAAATTAAATCATGTATTTGGTTGTTGTTTATTAAATTATATAAAATAGAGTAAATTACAAAGTTCATCCTTTATGTATGTCATATATTACAAAGGATGTCCTTTATCTTTAATAAGCTCAGAAAACATACTCAATGTTTGTAAACCCTTACAAGTTATGTCCTTTAGTCATAACACAATTAGTTTTCATGGTTAAAGTTGACTAAATCAACCCCACATAAGGGTATTTTAGTCATTTTATCCTAAATATTATAATAAATAATCATAAAACCAATAAATAAAACAATTTTAGAATTATATATGTAAATATATACATACAGACATTATTAACCCCTTCTCCTTCTCTCTCTCACCTACCCCCACCACCACAACTCACCTGCCACCACCATCACCACCGATCTGCCACCACCACCACTCTCTTACTCTACCTTCTCTCTCTCAATCTCTCTCTACAATCTCCTCTTTCTCTCTCTCTCTCTAATATAAAAGTACCCTTGTATTCAAAGCAGTGGTGGCAGGTGAATCGCTCAAATCCATCCTCAAGCCCTAGAGTCTGATGAATATGATACGATCTATACAAAGGAGTCAAATCAAAACCGAGAGCCGCATTCGCGGCGTTCGCGGTCGCAGTACCACCATTACCATACACATCATTACCTTCATTACCTACACTACCACCACCACTCTAGCACCACCACTACCACCACTCTAGAACCGCCACCATCAACAACCCTCACTTTACGGTTGCAGATCCGTCATGTGACGGTTGCAGATCCAGCAGCCATTGTCGTCTTCAAAGATCCAGCAACCACCGTCGTCGTCGAAGATCCAGATCCAGAAGCGTCGTCAAACCACCATTCTCTCTCTCTCTTATCCTCCATAAAGGACGGGTCCAAGCGTGGGTATAAGCTGCATATCCTTTTTGTAAACTGGGAAGCTCAGAATATGGAGATCTAGGTTTCTGTGTTTTCATTGGAATCTTGAAGGAGGATACTCAATGGTGACCACTAATTTTTAATGGTGAAACATTTGTGGGTGTTTTGATTTTTTTTGTGTTACATGTGGGTTTGTGATTTTATTGGTAAATTTGGGGTTTTTGTTTTGAATCTTGTTGTGGGTATTTCATATTTGTGAACTTGACCTAATGTGATTTGTAGAGGAGTTTGTAGCTCGTGCTTCTATTGTGAATTGTTTGAAGATTGGGAGAAAATATTCAAGAGTTCTTGTTACTGTAGGTGAAGATCATAAGATTAATCTATAGGCTATTGGAAAACCAAATGCTATACTGGTAATATAATTTCCCTTGTTTGTTGTTACGATGAAGAAACTTGTTTAGATTTATGTTACATGTTTATATATGGATCTGTACCGGTGCTTTCGTACTACAGAGTTTGTCGGGCCATTCGGGTGGAATTGATTCGGTCAGCTTTGATTCTTCTGAAATACCGGTAGCACCTGGAGCTGCAAGTGGTACAATTAATTTATGGGGGAAGTAGTGGTTGGTGGTGGAGAGAGAGAAAGAATGGTGGTGGTGGCAGCATTAGACGCCGGACTGTAACTGACTGTTGGAGTTCGAAATTGACGATTTGAGCGATTCGACGCCGGAGAGAAGTGGTGGTGGTGGCAGATCGGTGGTGATGGTGGTGGCAGGTGAGTTGTGGTGGTGGTGGGGGTAGGTGAGAGAGAGAAGGAGAAGAGGTTAATAATGTCTGTATGTATATATTTACATATATAATTCTAAAATTGTTTTATTTATTGGGTTTATGATTATTTATTATAATATTTAGGATAAAATGACTAAAATACCCTTATGTGGGGTTGACTTAGTCAACTTTAACCATGAAAACTAATTGTGTTATGACTAAAGGACATAACTTGTAAGGGTTTACAAACATTGAGTATGTTTTCTGAGCTTATTAAAGATAAAGGACATCCTTTGTAATATATGACATACATAAAGGATGAACTTTGTAATTTACTCTATAAAATAAAATGATAAAGTATTACTTTGAAGATGATTTAACAAGGCTAAATAAAAGTCCAAAGAGAATTCCTCTTTTATTTTGAAATTTATGTATTTATAGACTTAGAGGTAGAAAAATTAGGTATTTTATGAATTTCAATCAATTCACTACTTTGTAAGGTTAATGTAATAACTACTTATTTAACAACTCGACTGAGTCAACAATTGAGCCAAAAACTCACTATGTAACTCGTTTTTTGGATGTCTCCAATTGACGTATTCAGTTACTAGTTAAACCGGTTAAATTGGCAAACTATACCTAATTGTTACAAAAAAAAAAAAATCTTTTATAATTTATCTAATACTTCATGCTCAATATTTTGTTTGTTTTAGGTTTCATAAAATTTGTTGTATATTTGTTAGTTTTAAAATTATTTTCGACATAATTCGATTTTTAAAATCGGTACAACTAGTAAGACGTTCTATCCACTATTATGAAATCATGAGTCACAACTCACAACCAATTAACTTGTTTTTAGGGTTTATAATATAAACAAATTTTTATAATTCACCAAAACTACTATTTACAATATTATGAATATTATGATATACTTGCAATGAGTTAGGTACGAATGACTTAAAAAGATCAATCATCCTCATTAATCACCATCTAGTGTTGGCTTAGTCATATTGAACACATTACAACCACAAAAAGCCAAACACTCTGCTTGATAAAACGTTACTTTGGTTGCTCACCATCCATCAATATCGATCATAATTCATCATCACGAGAGCTTATCATAATTAATATCACGATATAGCGAAACATCTAATTTCGATGTTAACATACACGACTTGACTTGGTTCAATCAAGAGACTTTACAAAGTTTTAAACTTTAATCTTAAGAAATAAATCATATCAAATGTCAATCTCATGGTACTTAGCAACGTAACTATGACACTTAATTATGCTAGAACCATCAACAACTCCATGCTTTGATTACCTAACAAGATGAAGAGATCACTTTAAAATGATTCCTTTGTGTCCCAAAACCATTTGATCAACATCAACTAAAAGAACAATAACAATCACTTTATCATATTTAGTTATAGTTCTAATGTATACAATAATTATAAATTATATTTCAAGTTAAAAAAAAACACTATAATATTGTTTTTAAGCATATTACATTAATATGTAAAATACATGTACAATAGAAGTTTTAAAAAAAGCAAACCAGAATATCTAAAAGAAGTAGAATTGAATTTGGTTGAGGTCACCTTACGGTTCCTTTAAAACAACTTTCATGATTATTCATGTTTGGCTCCCACAATACAATAGCAATGCTTTCTGTTTTAAATTTTATAAACAATTAAAAAAATATAAGGTATAGTATGTTTAAAGTATGAATAATTTATATGTGTTAAATATATAGCTATGTATTTTCAGGCTATTATTCGTTTTATCTATTTGATGGGGGTGTTAAGGAGTTCTAGAAAGTTTTTATAAGTTTGTTGAAATATTAATTTAACATGCTGTCCTTAAGCGAAACATGATTAGACTTTTAGCATAACAAAGTTATAATAAATTGAGTATTAATTTAGCAAGACTTAATAGTCATTCAATGTATGTTCAAGTGCTTTAGCTTTCTAAACTACTAACAAGTTTAAATAAACATATAATATATGGTTAAAATTATACTTTTTTTACTTGCTATTTTACACTCGTATGTACCTTTTTTTGAATGTGAGGTAAACTACGTTTGCGATTGCAGACAATGTTAGTGACTTAGCTCGTCAGCAACTCTAGAGGAAACTCATCGCCCAATGACCCACTATGGTAAAACTCTGGCTTGCGCATTACATTTTGTTACGAATAAGACTCCAACCGGCGTCCTCCCTTAGAGAAAGCCACCAGTGTACCATTAGAGCATAACCCCTTTGGTTACTCGTATGTATCTTATTTGCTTATGTTAGTCTACTTTATGACATTGTTTTTATCTGTCTAAAATCAACAACCACGACTCAAAGTCCCCTAGAAGTCTACTTTATGACATCGTTTCTATTTGTCTAAAATCAACAACCACGATTCAAAGTCGCCTAGAAGAGAAATCAAGTTCTTAACATTTTCTCATCGATTGGCCCCACAAACATCGTTTCCTTACCTAATTATGCAACTTTAATTGAAAGGACCATTGAGTTTAATCAGTTTTGATGTGGATTATCTAAAAACATGTTTATCATCTATTGCGGTATAAATAAAGTTCATTTCACACATTGGTTCACCTAAATCCACTCATTTAGAGCGTTTCCTAATGTGTGGTTATTTATTTATTTATTAAAACTAACCATTAACTTGATCAAAGAATAAAAGTTAAAACTTAATATAAGAGGTTTTTCCCTCAGCTTCTTGCTGACTCTTTATATATATATATATATATAGGATTAGGTTCAAACGTGAACAAAATCCCATGCGTGAACTGCGTGAACTGATCTGGGCCCTTGGTTTTTATCATCTTGAGATTTTAAGTCAATGACATGATGGTAATTATTTGATTAATTGTTACTAATTAATTAAATGAATAAGGGTATATGTGTAATTTCTTTTTTAAACTGATTGCATAAATCTCGTTCTCTCTCACAAATCATCATATTCAATCTTTCTTCATCATCCAACTTTCTCTCACCTTCATCTCCCAGATCCAGATCGAAGAAAATTATAATATTCAATCTTTTCTCTCACCTTCATCACCCAGATCCAACTTTATCTCTGACCTTCAATCTTTCTCACCTTCATCGCCCAGATCCAGATCGACGCCCGTCACCCCTTCAATCTTTCTGCAACATCGGCGAGAGGTATAAAATCACACAAACACACAGCTTCGTCCTCATTCTCCTTCCCTGTACAACCACACAATTATCAACCGTAACCACTTTCTTCTTCCCTCCCTCCACACACGTATCCAATCCACCCACAAACATCGAAAACCCCAATTTCCAGAGGTAAAAATTTCATCTTCTCTTGTGGGTTTCAAATTTCATATATATTCTTTTTCTTATATCTGGGTATCTTGTAATACTAATTAAACTCAAAACCCTGTTGATATAATCTTATATTGACTCACTTGTATAACCAGAGGATCAAATTGTGTTAAATTGGTATAAAGAAAGTGTTGTTAGATATTGCAGATAAGGTGTTTGATAAAATGTCCCAATGAGTTAAATTATAGAATTATGGCTTCTTTTGCCTCGTTTACAAGTAGGAGGATGTTTGTAATCGAAAGCAATCAGATAAGGCAATTCTTATTCGATTATTGTTATTTATACGTAATTGTTATTATCTAGCTATTTAGTTTTATTCAGTTGGATTTTATTAATTTTGGAACAATGGTGTCGTTTAAGTTGTTTCTCAAAAAAAAAAAAGTTGTTTGATAAAGGTTGCATACGAACACAAAAGATTATACCAATTTGGCTACACCATATCAGTGTTCCCACAGGAAGAATTAAGTTTCATCTTCAAAGATTGTATCAATTTGGCTACACCATATTATGATTGAAGAGGTTATTTTCTGCTTTGAGTAAAATTTGACAATAATGTTGTTTATACAACATGATTACAAGCAGAAAATGAGAAAAATCTATCAACCAGACTATTAGGCTTTGATTTTGCTCTGTTTTTAAGGGCTGTACACATGTGTATTCTGATTTTGCTCTCTTTTTAAGGCGATGTACACATGTGTATTCTGATTTTGCTTGTTTTTAAGGCGCTATACACATGTGTATTCTGATTTTTGCTCTGGTTTTAAGGCGTTGTACACATGTGTATTCTGATTTTGCTCTGTTTTTAAGGCGCTGTACACATGTGTATTCTGATTTTGCTATGTTTTTAATGTGATGTACACATTTGTATAGCGTCTGTTTTTGTGATATCTCATATTTTTTTTGTGTATTGAATGTGTAAAGTTGTTGATGTACACTTGTGAATTATGCAAAGTACTAATTGCTGAGTTTTTTTTGTGTTATTATAGGAGACGTCGTAAACGAGGAAAGTGGAGATGGAAGGTCGATAAGGATGATTCACGTATGCGGTCGATAAGGATGATTCACATATGTTTGTTTGCTTGGTCGATAAGGATGATTCAGCATACAAAGCAGTGAATAGTTGTAAAAGACTATGTCTTTTTTATTTTTCCGATTATGTTGCGTTTATTGTTTTCACGAAACTGGAACTTGTAATTGTATGGTTTTTTTTTTGTTTGGCAAACATTATGGAAATTGTTATTTGCTTAATATAAAAGAGTTTTACAGGTTTTGTTTATATGAATGTATTATGTAGCTAATTACACATATGTACCATGCTGAGTACACATGTGTACTGTTCAATTCATATCCAAGTACACGTGTGTATACCGTTGAAATATGAAGGTTACGTGGATCTTAAAAATCATAATCCGAATTCTGGTGGTAAAATCTGAAAAATAAAAATGAAATAAAAGAGTTTTTTGTTTGGCAAACATTATGGAAATTGTTATTTGCTTAATATAAAAGAGTTTTACAGGTTTTGTTTATATGAATGTATTATGTAGCTAATTACACATATGTACCATGCTGAGTACACATGTGTACTGTTCAATTCATATCCAAGTACACGTGTGTATACCGTTGAAATATGAAGGTTACGTGGATCTTAAAAATCATAATCCGAATTCTGGTGGTAAAATCTGAAAAATAAAAATGAAATAAAAGATATTGTGGATAATGAATTTAAAATAGGAAAGATGTAACTTAATTCAATTATTAAAATAATGATTTAAATCTAATTTTTATATAATTACAATCATACCCTTAACAACTAAAAAGGAAATCAAGGGTCCAGATCTGTTCACGCAGTTCACTCTTGGGAGGTTGTTAACGCTGGAACCCTACCCTATATATATATATATATATATATATATATATATATAAAGTGTTTGTCGTTCAAAAAAAAACTCAATATAAGATAATGCAATATAGTGAGTAATTCTCTAAATTAATTGAAAGTAATTGATGTCATGCCACTTTGGCTGTTATTTGCATCTCATGTAGATTGGGTGATTTTTTCGGGGAAGGTTGTTAGTGTTAATGAGGTTTTCAGAGAGATTAGATCCTTGGGTTTTGTTTGGTATCGCAATAGATCGGAGAATACGAGTATTACGTGGAAAGATTGGTGTGAATATGTAATTATGTAATTTTTTTTGGGGCTGGCCGCTCGGTTTCGAGTCGGTTATGTGTTTTAATGAAATTTTCCTTTAAAAAAAAATTAGATTGGGTGATTTGAGTCTTTATAGCGGATGTATGGAGGTAATAAATGTTATATAATCTAGTATTCATGTAGGTTGGGTTGCATCTATTCCATTTGGATTAACATTTCATGTGTGTTTTGACTTCTTAATTGTTACTTAAGAAACCAAAATGGTTCGATGGACCATATAGCGGATCAAACTTCCTTTTTGGTGATTTGAGTCTTTATAGATTGGGTGACTTGAGTCTTTATAGTGGATCGAACTTCCTTTTTGGGTGTTAATGCGAATAATTAGAGCGAAACGTATAGCATAGAAAAGAATAATTAAGTCGATCTAGGACCCGCACATTGCAACGAACCTATCAAACGAGAATAAATAGATGCAAAAACATTGAACCACACATGCACGTTACGCCGAGGTAACTCACAATATTTTTTTTGAATGAAACGTAAAAACATTGCATCGTATTAATCAGCAAAATTTAGAAACGTAAAACAAAAATTTACGAAAGAGAAAAAATATAGGGAAACAAAGTTGAAAGTAAAGAAAATTTAAAGTTAAATTGCAAATAATAAAAAGTTTTGGATTAAAAGTGAAAAAAATAAATTTTGTGAGTATAAATTTGCAAAAGAAAAAATGACTGGGTTAAAATAAAAAAAAATGTTGTTAATTAATGGTATGCAGGTTTGTTCATTTTTATCCAAAACCCAACCTGAATTCAAAGCCAACCGAACCCGAATTACCGAATATCCACTTGAACCCGAGAAACCCGAACCCGACCAACCCGAACTTTAAGTGGTTTGGTTATCGGGTCACTTTTCCCTGCCAAAAACCCGAACAACCCGACCCGAAAAACCCGAAACCCGAAAAAACCCGAACATTTATTGTTTTTTTTCCTTATAGAAGTGTTTTGGTTTCGAGTCTTTAATATATGAAACATTAAGTTTTGACACTTTTAAATATTATAATAGCATATTGTCAAATAATGTTTGAACTTTGATGATATTTTTAAAGTAGCAATATGAATTTTAATGATATCTTATACAAAAAAACCGAACAACCCGACCTGAACTAACCCGAACTTTAAATGGGTCGGTTATTGGTTCAATTTTTCCTAGCAAAAAACCTGAACAACCCGTCCCGAAAATTCCGAAACCCGAAGAAAAACCCGATAAACACCCCTAATGGTATGTAAGTTCTCTGTTCCATTTGCATTCCTAGTCGAATATTTGAGTACAAGGAGCTAGGCTCTCGGTGCAATTACAATATCACAAGAATGAAAACTAATTTTGTAAAAAAAAATTGAAACGTGAACCTATTTTGCTATATACCAACATGTAGGGTTCAGTTCTGCCATCATAAGAAAATGTTGTTGCTAGCTATTAAGTTGTTGCTAATTTGAAAAGAGTTAAATCTCATTTTAGTCTATGTGGTTTGGGTCATTTTAATAGTTTAGTCCAAATGTTTCATTTTTTGTCTGTGGGTTTAAAAAGGTTTAGCCGTTGTCATTTTAGTTCACTGGGTTAACTTCATCCATTTTTTATGTTAACGAGAAGAGCAATTCAATTATTTTATATGTAATTCTGTTAACTAGAAGGACAATTTGGTCATATAAAATGACTGAATTAGGGGAGATACCCCCTTAGTTTTTGTTTTCTAAACGATGTGGGACAAATCGAGAGCCTAGTTCCTTGTACTCAAATATTCGACTAGGAATGCAAATGGAGCTGAGATTTGAGGCTCGAGCTCGGCTCGATTAGAATTCGAGCTAGCTCAGCTCGGCTCTATCTAGCTCGAACTAACAAAAAACCGTCAAATTAACTACTTAAAAAACATCCTTCGCCTTAATAGAAAAATTAACTTAGTTAGTGGTTGGATGAAAATTTATAAAAATTATGTGACAAAGCTATAATTTTTTTCATATAAAAATTGCATATATATTCTTTTTTATTATATATGTAACAAAATTAATTAAGTAAAAGAAATTTAAAAGAGTTTGAGTAAATTGCCAAAATCGTCCCTGTGGTTTTATATTTGTCAGTTTCATCCAAATATCATTAACTTAACAGAAAAAATGAACAACGTTAGTGGTTTGGATGAAAATGACAAAAAGTTACAAACGTTGGGGGCAATTTGGTACAAAAATGTCATTTTGAACGAAAATGACAAACCTGCCCAAACCTCATGGACGTGTTGGCAATTAACTCAATAGTTAATTTACTTTGTACATTGTCTTTACCTTCTTTTATAGGGGAGATACACCCTTAGTTTTTGTTTTCTAAGCGATGTGGGACAAAAATAATGAAGGATGTAAACCTTATCGAGGCAGTTCACGAGTCGAGCCAGGCCAAGCTCAAGCTCGGCTCGTTTACAAACCGAGCCGAGCCGAGCTGGCTCGTTTACAACCGAGCCAATTTCGAGCCGAGTTTTCTTCGAGCGAGCTGCGAGCCACGAGTTTTTTGAACACCCCTAGACTGAATTACCCTTCTCGTTAACAGAAAAAATGAATGAAGTTAACCCAGTGGACTAAAATGACAACGGTGAAACTTTTTTGAACCTACAGACGAAAAATGAAACCTTTGAACTAAACTGTCAAAATGACTCACACCAAATAGAATAAAATGGCATGTAACAACTAATTTAGTCATTTTCATTTTGGTTGCACAAATTACGTTTGTAAGTACGAAAATTGGGTGAGGTTTGTAACAACTAATAACTGATATCATTTAGTTGGTTCCATCTTGATCGTTAAAAATCATGATTGTTTAGAAATGCATCTTCTTTTACTAGATAAACTTTTTATAACCAAAAGGTATTTGGCCTAATGGTATCAAGGTGCTAGATGAGGTTTTGTCTTTCTATGCAGTAACTGGTGAGGGTTCAAAGTCTATTATTGACAAAAATTAGCCGTTCAAAAAAACTTTTCAAATAAAAAAGAAAGAAAATAGGTTCAATGAACGGTGAATTGATTAGATTATTTTAAAACTTAATTAAAGTAACATTTAGAGATGGATACATGTTTAGGGCCGGTCGGTATAAAAGTAAGGCAGCCGCTTAGGGCCTCTACCTCCAAGGGCTCCAAATTCCTTTCAAGACTTGTTGAGTTGCAGTTGAAGAAATAATGATTAATCTATCATTTAAGACATGGTCTAACTCCGTTTGTAGTTGTACTAATCTCCAGTTTTTCACACTTAATTTGCAAAAAATGTCATTTTCATTTGATTAGATCATGACTTCATCAAGATAAACATTGAATTTTGGTTGATTTTCCTAGACTTTGTGAAGTTGATTAGTTAGATACAATAATTGGGTTTATGTGCTATGCATATATACTATTTTTTAATACTCCGTCAACTAAAACTTCTTAGGTTATTGTTGTCGGTCTCAAACCCGGGTAAAAGAGAAAGATTTAGATAAAAAAAAAAACTCTAAAATGACCCCAACTTTTTAATTCGCTTAGGGTCTTTAAAAACGTTGGACCGAGGCCTTATACATCTTCATCAATCTCAACATCAACCATGCAAACATCATAAACTATAATTCAAAATCAACACGTAACGGTGGGCCCTTGAAGTTCAAACAACTTTGCACCGGGTTGATTACGCAAATTCAAGAGAACTTAATTGACAAATGACTGAATGATATCAACTTTGGATCACATTTACAAAGAAGTTTTCTCGAATATGAATTTAAGTTTTTTATTAGAGCAAAATATTTAAACTATAAAAACTTAGTACTCTTAACTTAATTCAACTTGATATATATAGCATTTACACAACTCAAATTTAGAACGTATTTACCACTACCAAGATTCAAAGTTACAATTACAAATTTGTATTTTCAGTACTCCAAATAAATGAAACTCTTTTCTTTTATATTTCTTTTTTATCACAAAAAAAGTATGTTATGTATAATCTTTTGATATGTTTTTAATAAAATAATCACAAAAAGGTATGTTATGTATAATCTTTTGATATGTTTTTTAATAAAATATTTGAAACTTTAAAAACTTGGTAACTTAATTTATCTTGATATATATAGTATTACGGAAAAAATACAATAAAAAGTGAATTTTGCCTAAGCAGCCTAATAAAACCATAAAAATGGCATTTGCTACTCATAAGTATGATGAAATAGCATATTGGTTGTAAAACACAAACTCCCACCTCTTTTGTTTCTCAAAATCTAAAACAAAAAATCTAGCACAAAAAATATAGCAAAAAAAAAAAAAAAAAAATCTAGCACAATTTTTTGAGTTTTTTAAGTTGTCATATTTTATATGACAGTATAGTACTTAAATTAAAGATAAAAAATCATCGATTTTATGAAGCAATTTAAAAAAATAATAATGTCGTATTAAAATTTATGAATGTTTAAAAACTATTAAAAAATATTCATATGTATTGCATATGGAGAAAGTCTACAAATAATCTATTATAAAAATACCACTTACACCCTGTTTGAAAAAAAATAAAAAGTCAAGATTCTTTCTTATCTTAACACGCTATTATTATTCCAAGTATAAATTTGCAACTTTCTTGTGCATTATCACTTGTACCCCATGCTTGGGGGGGTTTTTTTTTAAAAAAATTGATTTTTCACTTTCAACCTTAAAGTTTTATCTTTTAAATTTTAACCCATTACTTGATTTTCGACTTTCAACCTTAAAGTTTTATCTTTTACATTTTAACCCATTTGAAATTTTTACTTTTAACTCAAACTTTTTCATCTTTTGTAATTTAACACAACACTTTATTATTTACAACTTTGGTCCCCCATACTTTTTATCTTTCGCAAGTTTTTCGTTTTACATTTCGTTCTAAATTTTGCGAGTTAACATGTCGTAGCGTGCATGTGAGGTTCAACGTTTTTGCTTTATTTTCCCATATTTGACGGACCCGTCGCAACGCGTCCATTTTTTCCCTTTTGAAAACTTCACCGCAATGGGCAGGTCCTAGATCGACTAAGTTATTATTTTCTACGTTTTACGTTTCTGGTTATTTATTCGCATTAACACACTGTAACGGGTGTGCGTGGTTTAACGATTTTAGTCTCCTTTTCATTCAATGTAATTTTTACCATTTTATCTATTTTACTTTTACAATGTTGAGAGTCGATGTCGGTGTGGCATTGGTGCTACTTGGCACGGTTTTACGAACGTTTGTAACCTATTAAATTTTTACTAATATTTTATTTCGGTTTACCCATATACTTCCTTTACTTAAAAACTATTTTTTACGTGCATATTTTATGTACGGGTATGTATAAATATGATTTCTTCTACATTCCGACGTAAACTTTTTTTATAGACGAGTCAGGTAAAATATAATGCGTTTTCTTTTAAGGAAACCATTTTTACGTGCATATTTTTATGTATGTTTTCGTTTAAAGAAACCATTTTTACATGCATATTTTATGTACGTTTCCGTATAAATTCAAGTTATTGTTCGATATCAATTTCACTTACTTTACGTTTGATCCAATGACAATGCTTATACAGGTTGCACTGAGTTCAACTGGATACGTCGAAATGTGTGTTTTCATATGATTAATGCATCATATAACGTTTGGACTAATCCATTCAGTGTTTACGATGTACCCACGCCGCAACGCGGACGGGTCTTTAACCCTAGTTTGAAAGAAAAAAAAAAGTCAAGATTCTTTGTTATCTTGGTTTGACAAATTCAACTTTTTATTTAATCCTACCCATATAACTAAAATTTAGTACGTATAAAATTTGTAACAGGGATACTTGATAATTTGATATTTTGATTAAATTTTATTGTAACAGGGATACTTGATAATTTGATATTTTGATTAAATTTTATATCACTTCCTTTAATTAGAAATCTAAATGTTGCATTGTATTCCCAATTGACAAATATATTTTCTAGAAACTTTTATTTGGTGGAATCAAATAAAAGGTTGATAGAGTAACAATTGATCTTAATTTTTTATTTTTCAAATAAATGTAACATTCCAAAATTTTGTAAGTCATAATATAAAATTTTTATATTTTGTTGACGCAATTAGAAAAGAAAATGGTAAATATAATTTTACCATATGAAAGTAAATAAGATACTAGTAAGTATATGTGGGTAAGTAAGATATTGTAAATAACCAAGTTAACTAAGTTAGAGGATGGATGAATATAGTCATGTTATGAGAAATAAAGGAGTTAGTTATGTAAAAATGAAAGAAAGTTTAATTAAACAAGGAAAAAATGCAGAATTTTCATAAGTATGTATGTGTCGTGGGTTTGAAAGGGGATTTAGGGTTTCACCTAAATCCATCATCAACACAAGAATTCTGCATAAATTGGGGTGATTTGAGCTGAGTGCATGAGACATCATCTACACTTGTCTAAGTGTCCTTGAGGTAAGGTAAGTCATGGATTCATGAAATTTTAATGAGAAAGGAAGTGGGTCTTGATTAATCCGTGTGTATGTATGAAATTAGGATGGTAAGAGGCTATAATCATCATACGAGACTTGAATTATGCATGAAATTCGGATTAAATTGATGTTGTTATGTAAACCCACATGTAGGTAATAATGTCATGGAAATGTTGATGAATTATGTGTTATACTAGTTGTAGTTTGATATGTGAAGTTAATTGTTGAATGTTGATGTTATATAAATCTGATTTTGAAAGGAGATTAGGTGAAAATGATGAGTGTGATGATCTTCATAAGAATTTGGTATGATTGTGCACAAGTTACTTGTCACTATGCTTGGAAAGTAGTTCGCACACCAAGTGTTTGATGAAATGCCTAATATAGGTTAGTATGTGTTATCACTTGTATGGAATATTAATTAAATAGTAATGAAGGTGATCATGTATTATAAGTATGAAAAGTGCTTAGTTATGATGTTGTGTACAAAATGACATGCTACGTGTATTGAGTAACAAAGCTGATTAGAATTAAAATTTGTTGCGCAACAGTTTTGCAAAAATCATATAAAATCATAGGAAGGACCTGTGAGGTCGAGCCTTATATGCTCAGAAAGCTATTTAAACATAATACGTTTTGAGTTTCAACATGTTTGTTGAATTCGGATGTTAAACATGCCAAAACAGTGTCCAAAGTCGGCCATACTGTTTTGACAGCAAGCTGTTTGGAAGCATTTCGGCTTCTGTACTGATTTTGTAAAAATCATATAAAATCGTAGGAACGTCCGATTGTTACGATCTTTATATGCTTAGAAAGTTCTATGAGTGTAGATCATTTCATATTTGAACATGAAGAACTGAATCGGATGATAAATGGGTTAAAATATGTCGTGAACAACTGATGCGCAGAAAGTTGCTGCATATTTTTAGTATAAATATTCAATAAAAATAGTTGTATTGTTATGCACACTTGTATGAATCATGAACTACTGATTTTAATAAATTATTAGTAAGTTATGTGATTGTTTTAAGTGTCTAAAACACTTACCAACTAGTTTATGCATATAATTGCACCAACGGGTCGAAACGGGTTGATAGAAAATAGTAGAATGGATGTGTAAAAACTAAGGTGTTAAGAAATGGTATGAAATGTTTAACGTATGAAGCAAGTTGTCTAACTTAGAAAATGTTGTCATTCTATGTATGGAATTTTGAAAGAATAATGAACATGATGTAAATACATAATTATGCATGCTAGAAGCTCATGTATGACTTTTGTGATGATGGAATGATAAATTGTTAGATTGATTAGCATTGTAGTATTATGATGCATGTTGAACTCGTTAAGCGATTGACACGTGAATAGAAGTGTGATTAGTGATGCGTATGATTATGTATAATAACTATTGAACGGATGTAATGGAATGAGATAATAGGAACGTGTCAAGGAGAGCTCAAGCATAGGAGGATAACGGGTCAAGATAAGCAAGGTGACAAATACAATTATTGGAGTACTCAAGGTAAGTGATTTCCGGAATCACTTCTTATCTTATAAATAAAGTTTTGATATGTTGAACGTAGGAAATTATGTGAGAAATTATGAGAAGGGTAAGTACTAAGGTATGTATTAATGAGGTAAGTCGTAAGAAGTTATTTGTGCTTGGAATTACATGATAGAAGTGAATGGGTCAATAATACAGAAAGAAACATGGCGTAATGTGGTAGTTAGTTTGATCATGTGGTTATACGTTAGAAAGATTTAAGAGTTTGTATATGATTATTTTACATATTGGAAGCGTGAAAAAAGGAGAAGAAAGAAGTTCGGGTGTCTAACGGTTGTATATGAATGTAAAAATAGAGAACAAAGGTTGGCTGAACTAGGCTCTACCGTAGCTTACGGTAGCCACCGTAAGCAACGGTAGGTACTGATGGTCATTTCTCCACCGTAAGGCAGTATAAAGGCACCGTAGGCTTTTGTGTGCCACCGTAAACTACGGTAGTCACCATAGCTTATGGTGGAGGCCAGGTTCAGATGTATAGTTTGTTTATATTCGTTTTCTTTGAATTTGGACCCCGAGAACCCATTTCAAGTCCCGTTAAATTTCTATAATGTACCTTAACCCTATTAAATGGCTTGGTGAGTTACGGATGAATATATAACTCATTTTAAGATTTCCGCAATGTACCCGAAAGTCATTTAAAAAGCGTTTATGAAGTGCGAGTAATAATGGAATGTGTAAGCGAGTATGTGGAGGAATGAATTAAGTATGTGGGTATATATGTATAGAATTAATTTCATACCAATAGCCGAGACTTATAATAATCACGAATAGAAGTGAGTATGCACGTAGGTTTGTATGTACGTGACCTATTTATATGGAAGTTGTAATTAGGATACATTAGCAAATCATTTGGAATGATGTAAGTGGTATGTAAGAGCTTGTACGTTTGTATGTGTGTTCGTAATCATGTGTGGAAATATGTGTCCATGAATATCTGTATGTATGTACCTGTGCACGAAGTAGGATTTATTGTACACGAATGAATGGTACTTTTTTTATATATTTACATAGCTTCAATACTTTTGAGTGTAAAGTTTCTAAACTGGTGTCTTGAGTATGAAATGAGAATGCAGGTATAGTATTAATGTCCTTATGAAGGTTTAAGAAATTGGAATGCAAGATCGTACACGGAATGAGGATTCGAAAAGATTAGCATGAGATGAAGGAATACGGAGTGGTTATTTATTTACGTATGTTTAGTTTATGAACGACGTCACCAAATTTTAACGATGCGTATGTATGTGGTGATTGCAAGTCGCACAGACTTAACATCATTATGAAGTAAATGAGGATTGAAGATCGAGTCAAAGAGCGAGGATTGTACGGGAAGGGTAGTCATATAACTGGTGATTTGATATTACATTTGATGCGATAATTAAGAATGAACGTTGTAAATCTTTTGAAGAAAGTGTTTGGTATTTTTAAACGAACCTTCAAGTAAGTCATATGAGTAATTATGAAAGAAATTTTAAGTCTCTTCTTTCCGCTGTGTCTATATGGTTAAATCGTGATATGGGTGTTTCAAGTTGGTATCAGAGCCTAGGTTTGAGCGAAATCAAGTACAAGGAAGTAAGTACTTGAACTCAAACCCGTGTGCTCATGTGACTAGTATCCCGTACAGTTCGAGACTCGATCAAGACTGGAAGGTAAAATTTAATACAAGTACGTATGTGAGATGTTACTAACCATGATGAATGTTGTAAGGTAAGCCTTCATGGATAATGAGGATGTTACGCAGTCGCGGACTAGCATGGAGATAAGGAAAGCAATGGACCTCAGGTACACAACTTTTAAGAAAATTTTGTAAGTACCGGTATTTAGTATTCCTTTAAGGATGAGAATGAAACCCAAGAAGGTCTTAAATGAATGGGGCACGAGCTGAAAACGGTATCCCCGGATATAAGGTGATGATTCCCATGGTGACTCGAGACTAGTATGTGGACTGCGTTCTTGGCCAGTGCGTAAGAAGCATAGGAAGCTCGAGAAAACATGAGAATCATCGTACATATGTCCGGTCAAACTAGTAAGTAGGGGTCGTGCGGAGATGGAAAGGGGTCCAACGATTCTTAAAGGATCGGATCAAATGTAAGAAAGAAATATGAGAATGAAAAGTTTAAGCTTATGAATTAATGCAAACAAAACTTAAGAAAGAAGAATGAAAACACCACTAGAAACAAAATGTAGAGTGTCGCGTTGAGACGCGACACATGAAATAGAATGTGGAATGTAGTGTTGGAACACAACACTCAAAGTTGAAGGTAGAAGGTGATACGAAAACGTATCATAAGAAATGATATGGAAAGTGATGCGATGAAAGAAAGAAAGGTAGGAATGAAAAATGATTGGATCAGAGAAATGGATTCAAAAATGAAAGGAATGAAAGGTGTGAATCCGTAAGTAAACACTGATCAAACCAGAACGAATGAAGAGTAAAGAGTGGAAGGATTGAATCCGTAGGTGAATGCGGATCAAACGTGTATGGTTAAATAGCTTTAAAATCCTTAAGTATGAACTAAACTAGTGGAAGTAAAGAACCGGACCTATAAATATGTAAGGATCACGCAAGGGAGGAGGAGGAAATGCGTTTCCTTTCCCAAGTAAGGTAGGTATAAACCTTGTAAATAAGTAGTGACGGTAACCTTGACCGGTTAGATATGTTTCCCGACTAAAGTAATGTAATTGTAGTGCATATGTGAACACGTTTATGATAGACTATAGCTAAACGTTAAAATACAGGTAAGAAAGTAGTTACAGTTTGGAAAGTCAAAACGAGGTATAATCGTTTGTATCAAAGTAAGTAATAATAAATAAAATAATAATAGAATGAAAAAGTTTGGTTCCTTGAGTAAGTAAGTATGACCGATGAAAACGGTTGTTATGGCAAGCAGCTTTAGTTGTAGAAAAAAAAAACCTTGGATAAGTTACGTGGGAGGTATGTTAGTAATCGACTCAGGAGAGTCACAATGAATGGCGGGTTACAACCCGGATAAAATATTTAAGTATGAACGAGAAGGGCAAGTGTTTGCAAGAAACCCTACAAATAATGAAGCGATAAAATTGTATGCATGCTCGAATTGAAGAGAAGTACAAACGTGTACTTCAATACATGTATATATAATAAGAAAGAAGTGGTAGTTTGACTTTACAGAACTTGACAAATAATTAATTACAAGCCATAGGAGTACTAGGGAAGAGAGGAAAGGTGTAATGTAGTACGCCAAATAAGTTAAAGATTTGCGAAAGAATGGTTATGTATTGACCCGTCGTGAACGGGTCAATCAATGAAAAAGATATGTTAAGAAATGGTCACGTATTGACTCGTTTTGAACGGGTCAGACGCATTAATTTTTTAAAATGAATCTAGAAAGGATTAATATGTAAACAAGGTGATGTAACAAACGTCATGTTTGAATGAATTTGAATGAAATATGCGTGTATGAGTAAGAAGGATGCAATAAAACTCTAGGTATAAATGAAACCATTGGAACTAGTACTAGCGGTGAAATGTATTAGTAGGATAATATGAACACCATTTTCCTGTGATGTAAATCATGGTGTTGGACTCTTTAGATTAATGCAAGTTTGCACACTTTAGATAAGTACGATAATGTGATGAGTTGAAAATTTAAGAAGAAGTGATAAAGTATGGAAATGTGAAATATGTGTAGTTGACTGGTTACGAATGGGTCAAGGTGATGTAGAAAGCATAATAAGGGAATTGTATAAATAAGTGACTTGTTGTAACGGGTCGCAATGGATGAAATTATGATGATGATGAAATGGTATGTATTGACCCGTTATGGACGGGTCGAATAAGACAACGCATAATGGGCTATGATAATAGTCAAAACCTTAACCCTATATGAACGGGTTGGATGGACTATATGTTTGATTTTAAAGAAATGTTGTACTTAAAACTAGGACATTACTAATGAATAAATGATGAAGCAGGTTTCGGGGACGAAACCTTCTTTAAGGGGGGTAGACTTGTAACACCCCAAAATTTTGTAAGTCATAATATAAAATTTTTATATTTTGTTGACGCAATTAGAAAAGAAAATGGTAAATATAATTTTACCATATGAAAGTAAATAAGATACTAGTAAGTATATGTGGGTAAGTAAGATATTGTAAATAACCAAGTTAACTAAGTTAGAGGATGGATGAATATAGTCATGTTATGAGAAATAAAGGAGTTAGTTATGTAAAAATGAAAGAAAGTTTAATTAAACAAGGAAAAAATGCAGAATTTTCATAAGTATGTATGTGTCGTGGGTTTGAAAGGGGATTTAGGGTTTCACCTAAATCCATCATCAACACAAGAATTCTGCATAAATTGGGGTGATTTGAGCTGAGTGCATGAGACATCATCTACACTTGTCTAAGTGTCCTTGAGGTAAGGTAAGTCATGGATTCATGAAATTTTAATGAGAAAGGAAGTGGGTCTTGATTAATCCGTGTGTATGTATGAAATTAGGATGGTAAGAGGCTATAATCATCATACGAGACTTGAATTATGCATGAAATTCGGATTAAATTGATGTTGTTATGTAAACCCACATGTAGGTAATAATGTCATGGAAATGTTGATGAATTATGTGTTATACTAGTTGTAGTTTGATATGTGAAGTTAATTGTTGAATGTTGATGTTATATAAATCTGATTTTGAAAGGAGATTAGGTGAAAATGATGAGTGTGATGATCTTGATAAGAATTTGGTATGATTGTGCACAAGTTACATGTCACTATGCTTGGAAAGTAGTTCGCACACCAAGTGTTTGATGAAATGCCTAGTATAGGTTAGTATGTGTTATCATTTGTATGGAATGTTAATTAAATAGCATGGTTGTAAAAATCCCGATTAGGTGCCGATTAATCACCGATTAATCCCCGATTAGTCGTCGATTAATCAAATTAATCCCGATTAATCCCCATAAATTCCGATTAATCCCCGATTAATCGCTAGTCCCCACCCCGCCGCCCGACTAGCGACTAGCGATTACTACAACACTGTTAAATAGTAATGAAGGTGATCATGTATTATAAGTATGAAAAGTGCTTAGTTATGATGTTGTGTACAAAATGACATGCTACGTGTATTGAGTAACAAAGCTGATTAGAATTAAAATTTGTTGTGCAACAGTTTTGCAAAAATCATATAAAATCATAGGAAGGACCTGTGAGGTCGAGCCTTATATGCTCAGAAAGCTATTTAAAGATATTACGTTTTGAGTTTGAACATGTTTGTTGAATTCAGATGTTAAACAGGCCAAAACAGTGTCCAAAGTCCGCAATACTGTTTTGACAGCAAGCTGTTTGGAAACATTTCAGCTTCTGTGCTGATTTTGTAAAAATGATATAAAATCGTAGGAACGTCCGATTGTTACGATCTTTATATGCTTAGAAAGGTCTCTGAGTGTAGATCATTTCA
Source organism: Helianthus tuberosus (assembly GCA_030545235.1). Classification (NCBI taxonomy): domain Eukaryota; kingdom Viridiplantae; phylum Streptophyta; class Magnoliopsida; order Asterales; family Asteraceae; genus Helianthus; species Helianthus tuberosus. Next base: position 22,800 of record JARYGA010037957.1, read on the forward strand.
TATTTGAACATGAAGAACTTAATCGGACGATAAATGGGTTAAAATGTGTCATGAACAACTGCTGCGCAGTAAGTTGCTGCACATTTTTAGTATAAATATTCAGTAAAAATAGTTGTATTGTTATGCACACTTGTATGAATCATGAACTACTGATTTTAATAAATTATTAGTAAGTTATGTGATTGTTTTAAGTGTCTAAAACACTTACCAACTAGTTTATGCATATAATTGCACCAACGGGTCGAAACGGGTGGATAGAAAATAGTAGAATGGATGTGTAAAAACCAAGGTGTTAAGAAATGGTACGAAATGTTTAACGTATGAAGCAAGTTGTCTAACTTAGAAAATGTTGTCATTCTATGTATGGAATTTTGAAAGAATAAGAACAAGATGTAAATACATAATTATGCATGCTAGAAGCTCATGTATGACTTTTGTGATGATTGAATGATAAATTGTTAGATTGATTAGCATTGTAGTATTATGATACATGTTGAACTCGTTAAGCGATTGACACGTGAATAGAAGTGTGATTAGTGATGCGTATGATTATATATACTAACTATTGAATGGATGTAATGGAATGAGATAATAGGAACATGTCAAGGAGAGCTCAAGCACAGGAGGATAACGGGTCAAGATAAGCAAGGTGACAAATACAATTATTGGAGTACTCAAGGTAAGTGATTTTCGGAATCACTTCTTATCTTATAAATAAAGTTTTGATATGTTGAACATAGGAAATTATGTGAGAAATTATGAGAAGGGTAAGTACTAAGGTTTGTATTAATGAGGTAAGTCGTAAGAAGTTATTTGTGCTTGGAATTACATGATAGAAGTGAACGGGTCAATAATACAGAAAGAAACATGGCGTAATGTGGTAGTTAGTTTGATCATGTGGTTATACGTTAGAAAGATTTAGAAGTTTGTATATGATTATTTTACATATTGGAAGCGTGAAAAACGGAGAAGAAAGAAGTTCGGGTGTCCAACGGTTGTATATGAATGTCAAAATTGAGAACAAAGGTTGGCTGAACTAGGCTCTACCGTAGCCACCGTAAGCAACGGTAGGTACTGATGGTCATTTGTCCACCGTAAGGCAGTATAAAGGCACCGTAGGCTTTTGTGTGCCACCGTAAACTACGGTAGTCACCGTAGCTTATGGTGGAGGCCAGGTTCAGATGTATAGTTTGTTTATATTCGTTTTCTTTGAATTTGGACCCCGAGAACCCATTTCAAGTCACGTTAAACTTCTATAATGTACCTTAACCCTATTAAATGGCTTGGTGAGTTACGGATGAATATATAACTCATTTTAAGATTTCCGCAATGTACCCGAAAGTCATTTAAAAAGCGTTTATGAAGTGCGAGTAATAATGGAATGTGTAAGGGAGTATGTGGAGGAATGAATTAAGTATGTGGGTATATATGTATAGAATTAATTTCATACCAATAGCCGAGACTTATAATAATCATGAATAGAAGTGAGTATGCACGTAGGTTTGTATGTACGTGACCTATTTATATGGAAGTTGTAATTAGGATACATTAGC
>JARYGA010037958.1:0-17218 GCA_030545235.1 Helianthus tuberosus
GGTGAGAATTTTAAGATCCCGGTTCCATAGCAGACAACTTCCAATTATAATAATAACTAAAAGCAATCAGGATTCCTGTCCAGGTAGTTCCTTCATCATCCTTGAGTTCAGTCTTTGTGTGAGTTCGTTTCTAGTTCGTCTTGCTAGTTAGTCGTTATTTGCATTCTTAGGATTTTTAGAAACCCCCCCCCCCCACCAATAAACAAATTAGTTAAGTCGTGTCAATTTAAGTCTAGATAGAGTCTTAGCGTAATCAGTAGAGTCTCTTGGGTTCGATACTCGGACTTCCTTAGGCTATACTACATTCGATCGGTACACTTGCCGGTTGTGTGTTTTAGGGTTTAGAGAGTCTTAGTCTTATAAATTTAAAACTTAGAGAGTCTAGAATTAGGGTAAATTTAGTTGTTTTAATTAACCCGTTTCGAGCACATCAGATACGTATTTTCTTGTACTTATTAAGTATTTTATACTTAAACTTGCGATTATTTTTAGACAATTAAAAATCACCACTTTAGATTCTCAAAATATACATATTTTGAGTGGATTTTTATAGAAAAATATCCATAAATTTATTTGGAAAAAATAAGTATATTTTCATATAAATCTAAAAAATAATATATATTTTTAAGATTAGTCTTAGAAAATATATTTTTCTACTCTTCACCCCAAAATAATATATTTTTATCTTGTTAAGAAAATATATATATTTTTCGCCATTAAAATAATATATTTTCTATTTGACAAAAATATGATATATTTTTGTAATACTTGTAGAAATTCATGTCTTGCCGTTTCCTTGGTTTCAAAAATACCATTCGTCACGTTGGTTGTAAGGACCTTCAAAAATGTACTAAACCGACCCATAAATGAGAACCCGGACCCCTGAAACCCTAATCCATATAAAAAATAAAGAAAACCAGATTTCTGGTCTTTAGGCGGGCCGCATAAAGGTAAGCATGGCCTTACGCGGGCCGCGTCAAAGCTTGGTTGACCAGATAAGCGTTACAGTCCACGTGGCATCCACCTGGCAACCCTACTAGTGACCCAGCAAACCTATACGTAGACTAGGTGGCCACGCGGGCCGCGTAAGGATCGGCTTAGGGTTTACACGGGCCGCGACAGACCCATTTTTCACCTATAAATAGAATTGGTTACGAGCAATTCACTGGTGTCGAAATTTCAATTCAAAACACGAAGAATACTGCTCAAAAGTCGAAATTACAAATCACGGTAGTGAAACGCAGCTACGATACAGGGTATTAACTCGATCGCTGCTACGATTCAATGTCCGATCGATTGAAACTATCCGATGGATGTTTAAGTGTTGCCCACATTAGGGCCATACTTTGTCATTCGTCGTGAATTCGATGGATGTTTAAGTATAGCACTTTGTCATTCGTTGTGAGGGTTTTAATCTCGCGAGTTATCGTAAATGTTGTATTAGTTACTGACCTAGTTCGTGTGCATTGTTATTTAAATTAGGTTACAAGGCTAATCAGTAGGCTAAACTCTGCCCCTTTAAATCTGAAATGTGAGTCATTCTCTTTTATCAAAAGTATTTTACCATACTCCAATTATTTTCAAAAGTTATAATTACAGGGATTAAGTCGTGGTTATCTTGAATCACTGGCAAGTGGGGTATTGTGCACATTACTAATTTCTCACGGTTAGGCTAATAAATCCTAACAGTGATAATCATCACTACTTGGGTGAAAGGACCCAATAGTGGTATGACCATCGTCACCAGGAGGTGACACGGCGCCAGATAAAAATAAGATAAAAGCCATTGTAATCGCTCTTATGCTGTAATTTATAACTATGTGTCGTTTTGTGCAAAATGAATGATTCACCAGTATTTCCCCGCTGATAAAATATTTTTAAAACATGTTTCAGGTGACTACTGTGAACCAAGGAGAAGTGCTACGGAGCACTAACAAGCTTGAAGTAGTGGCTCAATTAAATGAATAAACATGTTTTGTAAAATATGGAATTTCCTAGTAAAATTCCTCTATTGTAAATTACGGGGTTTATCCTGAATTATGGAATAAAATAATCGGCCATTTAAAGTTTTAAAAGATCCTGTTAAATATTCCGCTGTCAAACTCAATTAATAAATACCACGGGTTCCTGTTCAGCGGCTCCTGGACCGGGTAAAACCGGGGCTGGGGCCGTGACAGGAAAAGGTGGTATCAGAGCCACTGATTTAAGTCAATTAAGTATTTAAGAATTCTTAATTTTTCTAATTGCCATCCTATGATTATGTGTTTCTATATTGACTATCTGTTAATTTACAGTATGGGTAAGCAAAGAATTTCGGACATCTATCATAAATTAGGTAGTTCACCAAAAGATAAGGGAATCTCATCCCAATCAAATTCCTCAAGATACTCAGCAGATACTGAGGAAGGAATATTTGTTCGTAAGGCACAGTTTGAGAAACCCCTAACCCCTAATAAAAGAAGTTGGATTATTAGAAAAAGTCAAGAGAAAATAAAGAAGTCACAACCAAAAGGAGTGATGAATGATAAGGAAACTCAGGAAATAGGCACTAACCCACCATGGGAAGATGAATCTGACAAACAATGGGAAAACCTCTACATGTTAGCCACTATAGCAGTAAATGCTAACTTATAGTTAAATCACAAAACCAGTACCAACACCTATGTCACCTACAAGCCAGAAACTTTAATATAATAAATAACCACTAGTATATTTCGAATTTTAGTTGTACTAAATATAAATATTTTGTTTCAATAAAATGGTTTATTAGATATTTGTAATTAATATTAAATTTTCTGATTTCCATTCTGTGATTCTGTGAAAATTCAATTTACAAAATTTTAACCTAAAATTTTGTGTGTTTCTTCATATCTGCTAAACAACATGAATGAGTTGTCTGAAGCTCTTGAGAATCTCAATCTCTATTCTGTTAATATGGAAGTTTCCAGAGACTTTACCGGTTATTGTGCCGACGTTGAAGAACCTGTGGAATTTCAAGCCCAGCCACCGGAGAAACCCAAGCCAAAGAAGAGAAGAAGAATTGTGGGCTGGAGGCGTGTGCGCAGGTAGAAACCAGCGACAAGGAAAGTTACCTAGACGGAAGATCCCAAAGATAAAGGCAAAGGAATAGAGATTGGGGAAAGTTCTAAGCAAGACCAAGAAATGCCACCCTGGGAGGAGCTGGATCATAAACTAGCTCTTAGTGACCTCATCGGACCTGCCGATGAAAACCACTTTAGTTACCCAGTGGAAGCACAACTTCCAGTTGACCTAGAGCCTGAAATGCCAGATCCTATTATCCACACCCAACCTCTACCAGTAGAGCTAGAAGATTGGTGGACCACCGACTGGCAGTTCCAGAATCTCCTAAATAACCCTGATACCTTTTTCCCCCCCAGTTTGACCCAGAGCCTCCACTACACCCACCTATGGGCTCTGAAAATTTGGCTGAACTCCGCCACTATGGCGAGGAGCTGATTAATGCGGGAAACCGAATTAGGGATGTGGGAGAACGAATCACCTGGAAATACGACGAAAGGGAGCGTCGTTTCTGAAAAGCCAGATGATGGGATAGTATGTGGTTGTAGGAATGTGTGTTTAATAAATAATAATATAATCATAAAAATATAATTATGTGTAATAACTTAAAAATAAAACTTTTGTAAGATAATCGGTGTGTACGGATGCCTATTATAATATATAAAATATCGAACGTCGAAAAATCGACAATTTTTTGCTATACTTATTGACATGATTATGTGCAATTGTTTGTTATGTTTGGTTATTAATTATTTTATGCTAATCACTTATATAAATGAATTACCAGATGGCAAACGCTGGTAATGAACCCGTTAATGAAGTTAATCAATCTGAGCAAAACAATGAGGATCAATTTCTGAATAGGCAAGATATCGAGAATATCGTTGCTCAGGGAATAACCAATGCTATTCCAGCAATCCTTGCTGCTGCTCGAAATCAAGTTGAACCTCAACAAATTATTCCTAGCAAATGTACTCATGAAGATAACTTCAGTAATAGCGTAAATGGAGGGGGTAACATTAATAATAATAATAATGAGATACAGCAGGCCCCAACTCTCAAAAGAATGAAAGTTGCAACGCCTGGTTGCACTTACAAGGAATTTCTTTCCTGTAAACCAGCTGAATTTGCAGGCAATGAAGGGGCGACTGCGGCGCTGCGTTGGTTGGAGAAAACCGAAGCAGTAATTATGATAAGTAAATGTGTCAAGGAAGACAAGGTCATGTATGCGTCGCATCTTTTTAAAGAAGGGGCGCTAGAATGGTGGAATACGGTACTTCAAGCCAAAGGAAGAAATATGGCCTATTCCATGAGTTGGGAAGAATTTAAACACCTAGTGGAAAGAAAATTATGTCCCAAATATGAAAATGAACAAATGACAAATAAGTTCCTGAACCACCGGATGGTGGATGTAGACTGTCGACGGTATACTTCGACATTCTTTGAGTTTGCGAGAGTGGTACCAACCCTGGCTTCGCCAGAGCCGGTGCTTATTTCCCGCTATATTTGGGGATTGATAGGCAAAATCCGTAATATCGTTAAAGCTGCGAGACCTCGTACTATTGACGATGCGATAGAATTAGCTAACACCCTAACTGATGAACTGGTACACACTAGAGAAGAAAACCGAAAAAAGGAAGTGGCCCAAAAGATTACCCAAGGATTCCGTGTGGGTAATAGTAGCAACTTTAAGAAAAGGGGGACCAGGCAATCTCCCACTGCTCCATTTTGCAATACCTGCAAAAGAAAGCATTTTGCTAGATGCAAAGGATATTGCAATTTCAGCAAAATTCCAGGGCATCAAGAAGAAGATTGCAGGAGGAAGAAGTCAACCATCTGCTACAACTGTGGAGAAGCTGGACATTTTAGGCCAGACTGCCCAAAATTGGTTAAACCACCTGATAACAAAGCCAAACTTGCAGAAGGAACTACCAAAAAGAACGCAAGAGCCTTCCAGTTGACTACTCAGGAAGCAGAGCTAAACCCTGATGTGATAGCTGGTACGTTCCTAGTTCATGATGTTTATGCAAAAGTATTATTTGACTCTGGTGCAAACCAAAGTTTTATAAATACTTCATTTTGCCAAGCTCTTAACTTACCCTTAACCAACCTTAGGCAAATTTTTACAGTCGAAACGGCAGATGGGAATTCTGTTAACATAGATAAAGTTTTGCGAAAAGGAAAGATAAATTCTCTGCAAACCTGTTACCTATGAATTTAGCCGGATTCGATATTATGTTAGGAATGGATTGGTTAGTAGCCAACCATGCTCGAATTCTCTGTGATAAAAATGCCATAGAAATTCGCACACCCACAGGAGAATTAGTGGTGATTACAGGAGATAAGCCACGCAAGCCATTGAAATTCATTTCAGTAATGAAGTTGGCAAGTTATTCAAGAAAACGAGAAGTAGTGTATATGATTTCGGTAATCATTAACACGAAAAGTAAGGAACTTAAAGAAATTCCAGTAGTAGCAGAATACCCAGATGTATTTCCAGAAGAACTACCGGGATTACCACCCAATAGGGAAGTCGAATTTAGAATTCATCTAATTCCTGGAACTACACCAATAGCTAAGGCACCTTATCGGTTAGCACCCACCGAAATGCTAGAACTGAAGAAGCAGCTAGATGAATTATTAAGCAAAGAATTCATACAACCTAGTTCATCCCCGTGGGGAGCTCCAGTGTTGTTTGTGAAAAAGAAAGATGGGTCAATGAGAATGTGTATCAATTATAGGGAATTGAATAAGGTTACAATTAAGAATCGATACCCATTACCTAGGATTGATGATCTTTTTGATCAACTTCAGGGAGCTAGATATTTTTTCTAAGATAGATTTACGCTTCGGATATCATCAATTGAAGGTACAGGAAGAAGACATACCTAAAACTGCTTTCAGAACTAGGTATGGTCATTACGAGTTTACATTCATGCCCTTTGGGTTAACAAATGCTCCGGCAGCATTTATGGACATGATGAATAGGATCTGTAAATCGAACTTGGATAAATTTGTAATTGTCTTCATCGAAGATATACTTGTTTATTCCAAAAGTCAGGAGGAACATTGTGAGCACCTGCATGTACTCTTAACCTTGTTAAGAAAAGAGAAGCTTTATGCCAAATTCTTGAAGTGTGAATTTTGGCTACAAGAGGTGCAATTTTTAGGACACATGGTGAATCATGAAGGCATTCACGTAGATCCCTCTAAGATAAAAGCGATCATCAAATGGAAGGTCCCGCAGTCAGCTATGGAAATTAGAAGTTTTATAGGGTTAGCCGGATATTATAGACGGTTTATTAAGGATTTTTCCAAGATAGTTGTACCATTAACTAAGCTAACCTGTAAAGCAGTTAAGTTTGAATGGGGACCTAAACAAGAAGAAGCCTTTAAGATCTTAAAGCAGAAATTAACAAATGCTCCAATATAGCTTTACCAGAAGGAACAGAAGATTTTGAAGTATATTGTGATGCTTCAAAACTAGGATTAGGATGTGTGCTAATGCAACACAAGAAGGTAATTGCATATGCATCAAGGCAATTGAAAAAGCACGAGGAAAACTATACAACTCATGATTTAGAGTTAGGTGCCATAATTTTTTCCCTTAAGATTTGGAGACACTGTCTGTATGGAAGTAAGTTTACTGTCTATACAGATCACAAGAGCTTAAGATACATATTTCGGCAAAAAGAATTAAACATGAGGCAAAGAAGATGGATGGAAATTCTAAGTGACTACGACTGTGATATTCAATATCACGAAGGAAAAGCGAATGTAGTTGCAGATGCCTTAAGTCGTAAGTATCATGAAAAGCAAAAGCGAGTTCGTGCTCTTAGATTAAATCTACAGTTAGATTTAATGGAACAATTAAAGTATATCCAGGAAACAGCAATCAAGGATGATGCAGAAGAAATGAAAGAAAGAGTAAAAGAATTAGAACAAGGAAGTGATGGAATTTGGAGATTCCACAAGAAAAGGATTTGGGTACCTAAGCAAGGAGAATTAAGAAATAAGATTTTAGAGGAAGCCCATAAATCTAGGTATACCATGCACCCTAGTAACAACAAGATGTACCAAGATTTAAGGAATTATTTCTGGTGGATAGGAATGAAAAAGGACATAGCTAGATATGTTTCTAAATGTCTTACTTGTTCACAAGTTAAGGTAGAACACCAGAAACCCTCAGGTCTACTACAACAATTAGAGATGCCTGTATGGAAATGGGAGCTCATAACAATGGACTTTGTTACTAAGTTGCCCAAGACCAGAAAAGGTAATGACGCGATTTGGGTAATTGTGGATCGATTAACCAAATCAGCTGATTTTCTACCCATGAAAGAAACCTTTAGCATGGAAAGGTTAGCAAAGTTATATGTGGACGAGGTAGTATCGTTACATGGAGTTCCACTCTCCATTGTATCATATAGGGATAGTCGTTTCACTTCCCATTTCTGGACAAGTTTCCAAGAAGTAATGGGAACCCGACTAAATCTAAGCACTGCATATCATCCTTAAAAAGACGGACAAAGTGAAAGGACGATCCAAACTATGGAGGACATGCTTAGGGCATGTGTGATAGATTTTGGTGGAAACTGGAATGACCACCTACCCTTAATCGAATTCTCCTATAATAATAGTTATCATACAAGCATAGAAGCTACCCCATTCGAAGCACTATATGGACGAAAATTCAGAACTCCAGTCTGCTGGGCAGAAATAGGAGAAAGTCAACTATCAGGTCCTGAAATTGTACAAGAAACTACCGACAAGATCACTCAAATCAAGGAAAGACTAAAGACGGCTCGAGATCACCAGAAGAGTTATGCCGACAATCAACGCAAACCACTAGAATTCCAGGTTAGAGAAAAGTTACTATTGAAAGTTTCTCCATGGAAAGGAGTAGTTCGATTTGGTAAGAAAGGAAAGCTAAGTCCAAGATACGTAGGACCATTTCCAGTAATCCAACGTATAGGACCAGCTGCTTATCACTTACAACTACCAGAAGAGTTAGCTGGAGTACATGATGTATTTCATGTATCCAAACTCAAGAAGTGCTTATCGGATAAATCATTGGTAGTACCTCTTCAAGATGTAGATATAAATGAAAAGTTAAAATTTGTTGAGAAGCCACTGCAAATAGAAGACAGAAAGATTAAGTTTCTCAAGCACAAAAGACTAGTACTGTTCATAGTCAAGTGGGATTCGAAAAGAGGACCTGAGTACACTTGGGAGCTGGAATCAGAGATGAAGCAAAAATATCCTCACTTATTTCAGTAAATCTCGAAGACGAGATTTTAAATAAGGTGGGGAGGATGTAAGGACCTTCAAAAATGTCCTAAACCGACCCATAAATGAGAACCCGGACCCCTGAAACCCTAATCCATATTAAAAATAAAGAAAACCAGATTTCTGGTCTTCAGGCGGGCCGCGTAAAGGTAAGCATGGCCTTATGCGGGCCGCGTCAAAGCTTGGTTGACCAGATAAGCGTTATAGTCCACGTGGCATCCACCTGGCAACCCTACTCGTGACCCAACAAACCTATACATAGACTAGGTGGCCACGCTGGCCGCGTAAAGATCGGCTTAGGGTTCACGCGAGCCGGGACAGACCCATTTTTCACCTATAAACAGAATTGGTTACGAGCAGTTCACTGGTGTCGAAATTTCAATTCAAAACACGAAGAATACTGCTCAAAAGTCGAAATGACAAATCATGGTAGTGAAACACTGCTACGATACAGGGTATTAACTCGATCGCTGCTACGATTCAATGTCCGATCGATTAAACTATCCGATGGATGTTTAAGTGCTGCCCACATTAGGGCGATACTTTGTCATTTGTCGTGAATTCGATGGATGTCTAAGTATAGCACTTTGTCATTCGTTGTGAGGGTTTTAATCTCGTGAGTTATCGTAAATGCAGTATTCGTTACTAACCTAGTTCGTGTGCATTGTTATTTAAATTAGGTTACAAGGCTAATCAATAGGCTAAACTCTGCCCGTTTAAATCTGCAATGTGAGTCATTCTCTTTTATCAAAAGTATTTTACAATACTCCAATTATTTTCAAAAGTTATAATTACAGGGATTAAGTCGTGGTTATCTTGAATCATTGGCAAGTGGGGTATTGTGCACATTACTAATTTCTCACGGTTAGGCTAATAAATCCTAACAGTGATAATCATCACTACTTGGGTGAAAGGACCCAATAGTGGTATGACCATCGTCACCAGGAGGTGACACGGCGCCAGATAAAAATAAGATAAAAGCCATTGTAATCGCTCTTATGCTGTAATTTATAACTATGTGTCATTTTGTGCAAAATGAATGATTCACCAGTATTTCCCCGCTGATAAAATATTTTTAAAACATGTTTCAGGTGACTACTGTGAACCAAGGAGAACTGCTACGGAGCACTAACAAGCTTGAAGTAGTGGCTCAATTAAATGAATAAACATGTTTTGTAAAACAGGGAATTTCTTAGTAAAATTCCTCTATTGTAAATTACGGGGTTTATCCCGAATTATGGAATAAAATAATCGGCCATTTAAAGTTTTAAAAGATCCTGTTAAATATTCCGCTGTCAAACTCAATTAATAAATACCACGGGTTCCTGTTCAGCGGCTCCTGGACCGAGTAAAACCGGGGCTGGGGCCGTGACATTTTTTACTTTACGGATTTATTTCCGGAATATATTTACTTATAGTCCATAAGTCCTTTTGTCCGATTGTCCGATATTCGGGTATAATTCATATATGTGTTTTCTTGGAATTTTGGTAGTATTTGTATTCCAAATTTTAGTATATTTGTGTGCTATATTATTTTCAAATTCCTAAAATAATATAACTACTACACATAATATACAAGTAACACATATATTGGGACATCTAAATATATTTTCCTAAATATGTACTTAGTCACTTTTATTTGTCAAAATAAACCTCCAATGTTTGTAATTTTTGTAATAAAAATTATGGCAAACTTTTATATGAAAACCATGTTCAAAGTTTACTTATAAACACTTTGTTTAGAAATATTTTTCTAAGTGTTTAATTTCTACAAAAATTTTGCCATAGTTTCCCCTTAAAAATGGAGGTTTCCATGCTTTCAAAGCATATCATTTTCTTTTAAAATCATCATCAATCATCAACAACTCAATCAAGACTTACCATAAGCCAAGATCATGTAAATTACACTAATTTACCATGTTATTTAGTAGGTTTAGTTATCCTTTAAAACATGGTTATTTATTTGTAAATCACATTATTGAAAGATTTAGTCATTTACAACTTGTAAGATGATTTTTCCAAAAATAATTATTTTGTATTTTTCTTGTTACAAACATGTTTCTAGTCTAGATTTAACACTAAAAATATGATTAGTTTACTTAGAAACCATGACTTTGTAAATCCTGTAAATAAACTTGGTTTCTTGAGAAAATTATTTTTGTGATCATCCATTTACAAGATTTTTAACATGTTTTAATCATCATCATATTCTAAAACAACCTTACTTTCAAGTTCATGATTCACATAAAGGATGATCATTATGATTTCTTCAAGATCCATCCTTACACTTGCTAGATCATGTGTTTAATCATCATCTAGCAAGGTTATTATGATGATCAACATCATAAACACAAGAAATCCTAACCAAGTTTCATACATACACTTAATCATCTTAGATTCCATGTTATTTAGCTTTATGTTAATGATCATCTTCTTATTTCTTTGTGATTTTTTTAGTTTAACCATTTACATAACACTTTAACCATTATGATTAGAAGTAAAAACAAGATCAAGAAGCTTACTACTAGCTCTAATTGCTAGGGAAGTGGCACAAGAATGTAGATGATGATTATGGAAGAAAACAAGTGGTTAAAGGCTCCATAAAGAGGTCCTTCAAGTTCCTACACTTCAAGCCTTCTTAGATAGCCTCCATACACCTCTAGATCACCTTAGTTTATGAGTTTGGAGCTTGAAAATGATGGGTGTGGGTGTGTGTATATGAGCCGAGAGTTAGAGGGAGGAAGAAGAAGAAGAAGATGGTGAGTTAGGAGGTGTAGAATGATGTTATGGTAATATTTTATGGTTTTATAAAATTATCCAAATCTTTTTATGGTATATTTATTGGAATATACTCCAACATAAGATCAAAAATAATCCAATAAAATCACTAGGTGGGGCCCTTGTCCAAACCGTCCAAAGAGAGGGGGTAAAGTGTAACATTTCAAATTCTAGTTTCTTGATTTAGTTGAAATGTAATGGTATTAGTTAGGTATTTTGTGTATTTAGTGTTTAGGAGATGTAATATGATGTTCGGTGACCATAACTAGCTTCATAACACTAAAACAATGCTTCTAGTGAAAATTTGGTATTTCGGGTAGCGTCCGGTTGTTCGTTTCGTTACGGTTTGTTAAAGTGCTAAATTGCATAGTTTCACCAAGTATGAAGCACCTTTTATGACAGTTTCAATTCCCGACGCTTTGTAAGTTATTATGGACACTAATTCATAAATTCTGCATGATATTTTGGTGTTAAAAGCTGAATTATGCTGATTTCAGCATTTTAGGTAAGTTTCAGGTGCTTTTTAGTGCATAGATTAGCTTCCGGGAAGCTTATATGTTAACCCTTGTATCCGTACTTGGGTTTTAATGTATTTTAGGTGTTGGACCTACTCCTAGGCCCTAATTCTATTGTCTGACTGCTTTCTGCAGAGGTGCTGACACAGAGTGTCTTACCGGTGAGTTTACTAGTCTTTCTGACGCAACGCTTAAGGTAATGCTCAAAGCAATATTTGAAGTATAAAGCATGCAATGAATTCACATATATAGCATGTAATCAGACAATGTAGATAATAAATAATAATTAAAAATGTACGGAAATTACCGGTTTTGTGCCAGTTGTCACAGTCTCCCCCCGTTAAAAGAATTTCGTCCCGAAATTCAGGCTGAGTTATCTCCCGCAGGAGCTTTCTCGAACAAATGGGGGTACTTGGCTTTTCTGACACAGAGTGTCTTACCGGTGAGTTTACTAGTCTTTCTGACGCAACGCTTAAGGTAATGCTCAAAGCAATATTTGAAGTATAAAGCATGCAATGAATTCACATATATAGCATGTAATCAGACAATGTAGATAATAAATAATAATTAAAAATGTACGGAAATTACCGGTTTTGTGCCAGTTGTCACAGTCTCCCCCCGTTAAAAGAATTTCGTCCCGAAATTCAGGCTGAGTTATCTCCCGCAGGAGCTTTCTCGAACAAATGGGGGTACTTGGCTTTGAACTGGTCTTCACGTTCCCACGTGTACTCAGGTCCATGCTTAGAGTTCCAACGTACTTTGACAATCTTAATGCGACTTCTCCTTGTTTTATGGATCTTCCAATCCGTTACCTCAACAGGTTGTTCTGTAAATTAGAGTGTGTTGTCGATATGCACCTCATCCGCAGGGATCATAACTATTTCTTAGGTTGGAATCTTTTTAAGGTTTGACACATGGAATGGATCATGTACTCCGTTAAGTTCTTCCGGTAACTCCAATTTGTACGCCACGGTACCAATTCTTTCCAAGATGTTGAATGGTCCGATGTATCGTGGATTCAACTTTCCATGTTTTCCAAACCTTGCTACACCTTTCCAAGGTGAGACTTTTAACAGAACTTTGTCTCCCGCCTCGAATTCTAAAGGTTTTCGTCTTCGATCCGCGTAGCTCTTTTGTCGATCACGAGCCGCCTTAATGCGTTCTCGGATCTGCATAATCTTGTCGGTCGTCTCTTGAACAAGTTCAGGGCCAAACAACTGCTTGTCTCCAGCGTCTGCCCAACACACGGGTGGACGGCACTTGCGGCCATATAGTGCTTCGAACGGTGCGGCTTTTATGCTCGTATGGTAGCTGTTTTTATAGGAAAACTCAACTAAAGGTAGATGAGTATCCCAGCTGCCGCCTAGATCCATAACACATGCGCGAAGCATATCTTCCAGTGTTTGTATGGTCCGTTCGCTCTGGCCGTCTGTTTGCAGATGGAAGGTCGTGCTTAGATCTAGTTGAGATCCAAAGGCCTCCTGGAAGGATTGCCAGATCCTTGATACGAAACGTCCATCTCTGTCCGAAATAATCGAAATAGGCACTCCATGACGTGCCACAATTTCCTTGAGACACAGCTCAGCAAGCTTTCCAGTGATATCCTTCTCTCGGATTGGTAGGAAATGCGTAGACTTCGTTAATCGATCCACTATCACCCATATCATATCATGCCCTCGAGGGGTCCTGGGTAATTTGGTTATGAAGTCCATTGAGATTTGCTCCCACTTCCACATGGGTATCTCGGGTTGCAGTAGACCGGATGGTTTCTGATATTCGACCTTAACCTTAGCACAGATTAGGCACTTTCCAACATAGACAACAACATCGCTTTTAAGCTTTGGCCACCGGTAGTATTCTTTCAAGTCTTGATACAGCTTGTCCGATCCTTGGTGGATCGAGTATCTCGACTTGTGAGCTTCATCAAAGATAACTTCTCGAATACTGCCATAGAGCGGAACCCAAATACGCCCCATAAAGTATAAAGTTCCCTCTTCATTTGGCACCATTTTCTTCTCCATACCACGGAGATATTCAGCTCTAATAGTCTCCATCTTAAGGGCTTCTTGTTGGGCGTCATGAATGCGTGCAGTGAGATTCGTTCGAATAGTCATTTCCAATGCTCGAACCCTTAGAGTCTTAACCCTTTCTTTTCGACTTAACGCATCTGCTACTACGTTTGCTTTTCCAGGATAGTACTTAATCTCGCAATCATAATTGTTCAGCAACTCAACCCATCGTCGCTGACGCATGTTTAATTCCTTCTGATCAAATATGTGTTGTAAGCTCTTGTGATCAGTGAAGATTGTACATCGAGTACCATATAAATAGTGTCGCCAGATCTTCAAGGCAAACACCATCGCTCCTAGCTCCAGGTCTTGTGTGGTGTAGTTCTTCGAATGAACTTTCAACTGTCTTGAAGCGTAAGCGATGACCTTTTGCGTTGCATGAGCACGCAACCCAAACCTTGACGCGAAGCGTCGCAGCATACCACGAAGTCTTCAATGCCTTCGGGTAGAGATAGTATCGGTGCATCGCATAGATTGTTTTTGAGAAGTTGGAAGGCTTCTTCCTGTTTATCACCTCAGTCGTACTTCTTATCTATAACAATCCTCCAAAATAATTCTGACACCTTAAAAATATTTAAAAATACCCCAATACGTCCTAAAATACACCCCGTATATGAAAACAGGCCCCGAATACCTTTATTTTTATTAAAATTAAAAAACAAAAATTAATGGTCTCTGGTCGCGTAAGACCAGCCCTTGGCTTACGCGGGGCGCGACCGAGAGGCCAAACGGCGGAGCCTGGTGCCGCCACGTGGCACAGGCGTGTCGAAGCTAGGGTTTGAGTCAGACAAGCTAGGGCCTACCCTAGCTGCCCTCGCGGGCCACGTAGCCCTTGGCTAAAACCTTCGTGGGGAGCGACGAAGTGTCAAACAGACACTATAAATAGATAACATCGGTCGTTCAGGCGAAATCGTTCGCATAAACTCTCTCTCGAATTTCTATATAGTATAAGCTATACTCGGGCATTATACCCCCCTAAATAATGAATTTCTGCCTCGTTGTAAGTATCATAACCCCGGTTACGTATTAGATACGCTGCCCAATTGATTTAGGGTTCCGTAACGGCTGTCGAGGTTCTACCCGACGTAGTCGTTGGAATGCCGTCTCGGGGAGGGTATCCCTAAGGTAAATATTGGGTTATTATACTAACGCATGTGCATTTGTGTAATTAATTGATAATCACCAGGAAATCCTAAAGGAAAACCCTAAGACAGCAATGCGAGTAATCTCCTTTTTGTGAACCTTTTTGCAAACTGTTTTTACAAAACCTCAAATAAATTACATTATATTAAACAGTGATTGAGTATTTGTATTCTACAATTATCGTCGGTATGTTGGGGTTTTGTATACAAAATTTGTTACTACATTGTGAGTAGTAACATGACCACAAGTCAGGTTGACAGTACTGTGGGTGGTAATTAAAGTAGATGGAAACAAATGTAATTGTGCGACCGCCCTCAATACTTTAAAACAGTTTTACTTATCTTGATTAAACTGGGATTCACTCACCAGCATTTCCCACTGACAAAATGTTTTTAAACGCGTTTAAGGTAACAAAATGTTAAAGCCCAATAGAAGCCAGCTGGACAGCACTGAAGGCTTGGAAAAGTGGCTATAAAGTTACCTAAAATAAAGAAATGTTTTTATTAAATAAAATAGGGTTTATCCCTATGAAAATGTGTGTACTAGAAACTTGGGATTTTCCCATGTGTTTAATATTATAAAATTGTGGTATTTTACTCTGATAAAATATTTTCTAACTACGGTCCTGATGTAATTTCCGATGCCAAACTGATAAATACCGATACCACTGAAACTGGACGCGGGCGCCCGTTCCCGGATAGTTAGGGGACGGGGGTTGCGACAGAAGGTGGTATCAGAGCTAAGCCACTGATTAAGCCACAGAAGTGTTCTGCTAACACCAAGATATTATTCAAAATGTTAGAAAATTTTCTACGGAACTACGTGCATATCTGTATTTTATTATTGTGTGTTATTTGATTATTTGTTAGTGTACAGTATGAGCGACCAAGGACCTTCAGACGCTTATCGTCAGTTGTCCAGCTCACCTAAGGATGAAGGCACCTCTTCACATCCTACCCTCTCATGGTATTCAGCTGACAATGAAGATGGGATATTCGTGTTCAAGGCCCGATCTGAAGAGCCATTCCCTCCTAAGAAGAGAGGATGGTTCAGCAGAGGAGCGCATGAACGTAGGAAAAGATGAAAAAGTTACAACAGCAGTGAGCTTTAGCAGCCGTTAAGAGAGAAACAGATGCTCACACCCAGGATATGCTCAATAGGAGTCTAGCAAATTTTCATATCTTAGCAACTACAGCTGCAAACCCTAATCTAGAGAAACTCATAGCACCCCAACCATTACCACTGTTTCCCACACAAGCAATGGAAATTGAAGTCAACTCAGAAAACCAAATCCCAATGCCTGATTTTGACCCCTCTGAGATACCTAGAGTACCAGAACCCAATGCCTTAGACCCATACTACGACCCGTGTTTTGACGACCATAGGGATTACCAGCAACGCTACCCAATACCGGAGGAACCAATGCCAAATCTAGCAGCTTATCCAGATCTAGACCATCTAGACCCCTGTTATGATAACGATCAATACATCAGGAAAATTCTAGAGAACCCTTACCCTTACCAAGTACCCATACCCTAGTTCCCAAACCAAGTACCAACCCCTGCACCCCCAATGAGTGCAGAAAATGTGCAAGAACTTCGAACCTTTGGTGAGGATATTTTAGACGGTAGTGAAAGGATGAGGCAGATAGGAGAACGACTCGTTTGGAAGTATGACGAGCATAATATGGAGTTCTCGATGAACCCATACCAGTAGTAATAATAATAAATAATAAAATAATAATAATATATAATATGTGTGTATGTTTGAAAAAAAAATCTAGACAATAGCTACGGATGCCTAATAGTATTGTAATTTCAATTTCAGTTGTATTGTAATATATATGGATGCATAATATAAAATAGAGTAAGTCGCAATGTTCGACGATTTTGATCAATATGCATGTTGTGTGATTGTTTGCGTTAAATATTATTTTGTGATATTAATAATTGGCAAATGTTTAAAAATTCAGATGGACAACGAAGTGAACCAGGAAAACCAGAATAACGATAACCAGAATAACAACGATAACCCGAACAACAATAACAATGGAAATCAAGTGGATAATAGTGTCATCCAACACAGAGTGGCACAATCGATTATAGACGCAATGCCATATATTATTAAAACAGTTAAGGAAGCTGATAATAAAAGTAACAATGGCAGTAAGCAACCTACTGAACCAGAACACAGCGTGAACAATGGACCAATACTTCCAGTGCCTATTCCCAAAAGAAGAAGAATCATGTCTTATGGTTGTTCTTATAAAGAATCCTGCTCTTGTAAACCAATAGAATTCTCGGGCAATGAAGGGGTAGTTACAGGTCTATGCTGGATAGAAAAGACTGAGGCAGTCTTAAAAATAAGCAAGTGCGCGGAAGAGGA
>JARYGA010037959.1:0-19913 GCA_030545235.1 Helianthus tuberosus
AATTTCACAATCGTAGTCACTTAGAGATTCCATTCAGCGTTTTTGCCTCATGTTTAACTCCTTTGCCAAAACTATATATTAAAATTTTATGGTCTGTAAATATAACGAATCTACTACCATATAATTAATGTCTCCGTATTTTTAGGACAAAAATATCGCTCCTAAGTCTAAATCATGCATCAGAGTAACTATGAAATCTTCGGTTCCTTTAGTTAACGAAACTGTTATTCGGGAAAAATCTTGGATATAACTTTGATAATATCTTGCTAATCCTAGGAAATTTCCGTAGGAGATTTTAGGGCTTGATGATAGCTTTAATTTTGGCGGGATTCATATGAATGCTTTCATGGTTAATCAATTGTACTTGTAGCCAAAGTTCATATTTAGAGAATTTAGAATAAAGTTTCTTTTTTTTTTTTTCTCAAGAGTGTTAGAAGCAAATGAAGATGTTTGGCACGATCTTCATCATTTTTGGAATAAATGAGTATATCATCTATAAAAATGATTACGAATTTATCCAAGTACAATCGACATATCCTTTTCATCATGTCTATAAATGCAGTTGGGCATTTGTTAGACCAAAGGACATGACTATAAAATCGTAATGATCATACCTAGTTCGGAAAGCAGTCTTAGGAATATCCTTTTCCTGTATTTTCAGTTGATGGTATCCTAAGCGTAGGTCGAATAATCAGGCTCCTTAAAGTTGATCGAATAAGTTGTCAATTCTCGGTAATGGTTACCGATTCTTAATTGAAACCTTATTCATTTCCCGATAATCGATACACATATGCTACTATTCACCCTTCTTCTTGACGAATGATATTGGTGCTTCCTACGAGGATATTGTATGGTATCTTTTTCCCAGCAATTCATCTAATTGCTTCTTTAGCTTGAGTATTTCTGTTAGTGCTAAGCGATAGGGTTCTTTAACAATCGATGTTGTTCCTGATATTATGTAATTTTTTAGTTCCTCCTCACGATCAGGTGATAGTCCAGGTAGATCCTCTGGGAAAACGTCAGGATATCCCGATACTACCAGAATTTCTTGCAGTTCTTTTCCTTTGTGTAAATGATCACAGAGATCATATACACTACACCTCGCTTCTGTACATAACTTGCAGCTTTCCTTGCAGAGATGAACTTTGTTGGTTTGGTGGTCTTGTTTCCTTAGATTGTGATCACTTCTACTGTTGGCTTACGAATCTCAACAAAATTCTGATCACTTAAGATTTGAGCATGATTGGATGCTAATCATTCCGTTTCGAACACTACCTCGAATCCAACGAGGTTCATATGAAGTAAGGTAGCACTAAGTTTGTATCCTAGCAATTTTATCTTTTGTTCCCGAAGTACTCCACGAATATTGGTGGGTTCCAGACTTGTCTATATTTTATTATAGATTGATTGATTGCTTGACATAACTTAGTATTTATAAAACTTTGGTTCTCACCAGAGTCAAATAATTCTTTAGCGTCAACATCATGTACAAGAAATGTACCAACAATTTCCTCAGGAATCATTATTTCCTCTTATGCAGTGAACGCAATGCTCTCACGTTCCTCTTGGGATGTTGTTTTCGTCTTGTTTTCAGGTTCCTGTGTCAGTTTCGTACAATCTTGACGAATATGATTTGCTTCCCTAATAGAAACATATACGACTCTTCTTTTTCCATGTTCTTTTTCCTTGTGTCCAGGTATCAACCTATTGGTCAAGGTATTTGCTAACTCGGTCACATTGCTAATGGTTTGTGGTCTGACCGCCGTTATCAGATCACGGATCTCACTGACTAGTCCCAAATAAAATGAGAAATTAGTACAGATTCTAGCGAAGCCAGAGCTAGTACCATTCTTGCATATCCGAAGAATTTTTTCGTATACTTACGATAATTTATACCAATCATTCGTGGACTATGCAAAGCCTCCAAGTGGGAGATTGTTGGGTTCGTAGGCTTTAGGGTAGCCGACCCTAGTTGTTAGGCCCACTTAGTTAACTTGTTGACTAAGGTAAGGGGTTGTTTGTTTACCTCTTAATGAGGCTCTTAATGGTTCAGACCTGTTACTGGTTCAACACTTAATGATTTAGACTGTCTGTTTCGTGAGCAGATGTCTGAATGGTTCAGACATTTGCCTCTGAATGGTTAAGCATTATACTGAGTCTGAATGGTTAAGACATTTAATCTGAATTGGTTAGACATTTGTCTCTGAAAGGTTAAGCATTATATTAGCTCTTATGGGTTCAGACCTCGAGGCGGAAACAAACATATCGGAGTTATTTCAGCTGGATTACACAAGAAATCACTTTAATTGTCTCTTATATTGAAAACACAACGTTTTACAGACTGGAGACACTTCGGCAGCACTTCGTTGCCAGAATCAGATCGTTACAAATGACAAGGCACAACAGGTATTTATAGGCGAACCTATTTTGCACGAAACCATTCAAGCGAAATGAACCTGCTATTTCGTACGAAATAGCCATTGCTATTTCGTGCGAAATGAGTACTTTTCATTTCGTGCGAAATCAGTATTTCCCATATATTTCACATTTTCTCGAATATCGTCCCCTGCTCTAGCTATGTAAATACAAGACTCGATACAAGACGAAGTCGACAGACGTATGCACCAACAGACTCCCCCTCGGATGTTGACGAAGTCTTCAGTGTAGAGTCTTCGGTTATCAATCCTTCAGTCTTCACGCTCTCTCCAAAGTTTCTCGATTGTAAGTATTTTCAATCTCTTTCTCTTCTCTCTCAAATCTTCTCCTTGAAAGTTGATCTGGCTCTTGAGCTTTCTAATTCTCTTGATCAGATCTCTTGAATCTTTTTCTCAGAATCGTAATCCTGGCTTTTATCCTGTTTCAGCATCAGCGTTTTCAGACTCCCCCTTTCGATAAACTAGCTCTATGAAAACACAGGCTCCTTAGGAATCAAGACCTGGATCTTTTCAAGCTACATACCTGCACAATCTCTACCACAAACATAAGTTTCACAAATTTAAGATTTGTCAAATTTATATCACTTGCAGGTATTGTTCATAAAGATTTAACATATAAAAGATTCTGATGACCACTTGTAGGCACACATTCAAATCATTTTTCATTTTAAACAAACTCCCTTCACCAGTTGTTAATCATGTTTAGCACTTGGAATTTTGAAAATAAGCTTTTCAACATCAGTTGTTAAAAATCTTTTTGTATTTTCAAAATTTATGCTAAAACACTCATAAAATCTTTTTGGATTTTTTGATTCTAACGAAATGTAGAAAAAAATATTTACAGACAATATTTTTGTGAGTTTGTGTAAGAGGATCATATCAGTTTCTGAGACACATCACCAACACCGTTAAGCTATAAACATTTTAAGTTCTAAACGATTCACTTAGATTGTCAGTATACTGATCCACTTAAATTTTCACACAAAGTTCAATTGTTTCGAGATACGAGATTAATGTTTTAGAAGCTTAAACTTATACGCGTGTCCCACCTCAGAATATACTCCCGTATCCAGATCCCAATATTCAGACTTACAGGTGAGTATACCTAGATGATATATGTAAAGGATTAAATGCGAGGGCCATGAGAGCTCAGGTTATTGCTTCCGCAAAATCAGAGAGATGATGGCTTCAACTTTAGGTGTGTTCCCTTTAGAGATTCTTTTCTTCAACAGCACATGATTAGCATTTTGCAATGTTTCATCATTTTTATGCTGAGGGGGGTGCTTTTATTTCAAGCAAGCGAAAAGTATTATACGGGGACTAGGCCACTGCTTCCGCAAAATCAGAAGTCCCGGGATAATACCCCAGATATCACTAAGCATAAAGACCTAGTATCTCAGAAAGAGGGGTCTTTCAAACAAGATTTCGGGGGTTACCCATATATCCGAGAGATGTTCCCCACGAGATAAGCAAGTTTGATATTTAGGTTTATATCTCGAACACAATCTACTAAGCGTGTAAAAACCTACTGGCGTATCATCAGTGAGACCGTTTATCACATTTTGACTTACTAATTCTTTAGCATTCTGTGATTGTCTACTGATGTACTATCATTTCCTCTTTTTACAACCAAACTCATTTTTGATTTTATCATGTTTTTGACTTTTTAGACTTTATCATGTTTTTTGTATTTTTCAAATTTTCGAAATTTCTAAATTTTTACTCCCCTAAAATCAAAATATATTTCAATTTTGATTTTCTGGGAAAATTTGAAAACAAACTGTACAAGGTAAAGTGACAACTGATTTTCAAGCTTCAAATCGCCATCCACTTGACATAAACAATTAGAACTCCCTCTAACAACAAACTATTTTCCCATTATGATTTCAAAACACTTAAGTTTGTTTTAATCAAAATGGTTTTTCAGGAAAATAAGTTTTGTTTTCATCATAAACCACTTGTAGGTTAGGGGATATGATCATCACTTTGTATTTCAATCATGTGTATGAAGGTTAAATCAAGTTCAGCTTAATGACCTTGATTAACCACTTGTCGGTAAAAACCTCTTTTTCAACTACCTGTCAATTGAAATATGACAATTTTCAAAAAATACTACCACTTGAAGGTTTACTAAACAAACATTTTCAAGAATGATGCCGATTCCTGCTCCACGATTACTAACCTGGGAGATCCGGCAAGTCCAGAATTTAATCATAATAGGTTCTATCCCAGTTACCAACCTGGGATGACCCATCTTCACCTGGTTTCTTCGTTTTCTTCTCATAGAATTCCTTTACCCCTTTTACCTTCCCGTCAACCATTTTTCTAAAAATATTTTGAACTTTGGGGCTAAAGGCTTTTTCAACATCAAATTCTTTCTTTACAGAAAAAATTTGATTTGAAATCTCAATTTTTCCAATTTTTGATTTAAAATTTTCAGCTCGCAATGGTGGAAATTTTGCATCATCCATTGGCGGAACCGAATTTTCACTCTTTTTCTCAAACTGTGGCTCCTCTGACTTTATAGAATCAGATTCATCGGCAGAACTATTATCTGAATTCTTAACAACCCAATTTTGGTTGTTAAGGTTCACCTTTCTTCTGTAAAAACTTTTTGAACATTTACCAACCTCAAACTTTGAATTTTTGAAAACTTTCAATTGTTTGGTTGGTGGTTCATTCTCAACCATCTTTCCTTTCAATTTTTCAGAGACTCCCTGTTTTGTTTGGATTGCCTTTGGGTAATTCCTGGCAATATGACCAACTGTTTTGCATTGAAAACAGGTTCTTGTCTCCTTCTTTTGTTGAGCAACATTTTTTTTCATTTCTTCTTGCTTCTTAGCAAGGAATTCTTTGTTCGTATGCTTTCTGAACAATTGCTCCTTTTCTTCTTCAGATGATATTCCTGAAACAAATATAGTTTTTGGTTTATAAGTTTTTTCATTTTTATGATTTTTTGGTGGAATAAATCCAAGACCTTTCCTTTTGAAATTTCCATTATGGTTTGGTTTCTTTTGATGATGATGATGATGATGATGATTTGGTTTCTTTTGAAAACCAGAACCAGAATTGTAACCCTTTTTCTTGTTTAACCTTTGTTTATCTCTTGAGGTGTACTTTTTAGGTTTTTCAGTAAGATTTACATCTTTTATTTCAGAAATATTAATTTCTGTTAGTTTGAAAACCTTTTTGATTATTTCAGTTTTAACACCTCTTATTGGAAATTCTTCATCAGAATATAATTTGTCCGAATCATTCAAAGTATATGCTACTTTGAATGTTTCGTCATTCAAATTAGATTTTGATAACAGAAATTCTTTATTATAAACCCGTTTCTCCTTTTTGACTTTTGAGCTTGAGGTGTCGGATTCAAACTTTGACTCTGATTTTGACTCCGACTTTGATTCCTCTGACTCATCTTTATCCAACACCTGATTGACCACTTTCTTTATTAATTCGGACTCATGATCAGTGTCAGATGATGTAAAAGTGACATCAATGTTTTCTGGCAAGTTAACTGATAGCTCAGACTCCCACTGTAAGTTTGTTGCCTTTTTTACTCTTTCTGAATTTGGATTTCTAGGAGAATATCCATTTTCAAGCGGGGGTGGACATTTGTTGTAACCGACACTTTGTTTCTTACCAGAACTCTTCATTTCAGTATCCTTCTTCTTTTCAGATCTCTTGTCTTCAGACACTTCCTCTTCATCAAATGCCTTCATGCCTTCAACAGTTGGATAAATCTTGTCAATAACATAAGAAGTACATGAGTAACTTTTTAACAACCTGTTTACTCTCTCTGTTTCAATCCTCTGGGTTTCCAGTTTCTGTTCCAGTACAGCAAACTTCTCAATGTAATTGTTGACAATTTTTTGCTTTGTCATGAAAGCTCCTTGAAAAGTCTTCATAGTTGTTGCTTGTTCACTGCTTGATTGATTGTACTGATTCATTGCTTTGTTTAGAACATCATATGATTCTTTCAATCTGTTCATGTTATGAATCAAAGTACTGTTTTGCTTCTTCACTGTTTCACAGTTTTCACATTTCTCATGAATTTTTCGTGCATCAGCTTCTGCTTCAACTGTGAAAGCTGGAACTTCTTTTGCCTTTTTCTTTACCACAGGAACTTCTTCATCATCACTGCTAACTTGCTTTTTAACTTTCTTCTTTTTCTTTCGAATTTTTCCATCATCACTGTCACTCTCTTCTAACATTTTTAAGTGCTCTTTCATTCTTTTTGCATAATAATCATCATTATCACTATCTTCTGCAACTCGAGCAACAAAATCTTTTGCCAAGAATTCTTTATCCGGACAGTAATTGTCCCAACTAAAACCTTCTGGAAGCCTTTCATCATCTTGATTTATCATTTTGTTCATCAAATATGCTTCACTTTCTGCTGAAATATATTTATCCAAACTTAATCCTTTAGTCGAACTTCCATTATCTTGATTCACCATATAAGCTTTCTTTGATTCTTCAATCTCCTTCCTAGCATGAGCAGTTTGTGGTTGTTGTTGACTTGATTGTTGAGCCACTTGATGATAGATCACCTTTCGATGATAATCATTGTTGTTGAAAGGATTTTGAGCTCCACTTGCTTCGCGGTTTGTACATTCTCGCTTGAAATGCCCTTTTTTCCTGCAACGAAAACAAGTAACTTTAGATTTATCAAAACCCAAAGTAGAAACATTAGCATCACGGAAATCATCTCTTCCTGTGATCTGTTTGAATTTCTCAGCTCGTCTCAACACACTCGCCATACACCACTTTATATCCATTAACTCCATCTCCTCAGCATCAATCTGATCGTAATCCTCTTTTGTCAACATTGGATTCCCGATCCTTCCTGCAACTAAGCTCCCATATGACTCTAATACAGTCACCAATAAAGACATATGACTTTTTGCAACTTCTTCTGAGTAATTCTGATCATTTTCAAGGTTCAGTGCAATGTTGCATTGTAGAACTTTGCCACTCTTTGTCTTTGAAAAAATTGGGTCAAATGATGGATATGAAGAAAATCCAATTTTGCTACTAGATCCTTGAGATGACCCTCCAGATGAATTTTTAACACTGAATGCAGTTTCAATCTTTGGTGACATGTTAGTCTTATCATTGATACCTCCTTTGTAATAAAGACCAATATCTTGTTCACCATCAAAATCTTTCATTCTTGAGATCTTCCGTTGTTCCATTTCTTGAGCTTCAAGTTTTTCGATAAATTTACTCAATGTTAGAGTGTTAAACCCTTTCTTATTCCTTAACATCATAAGGTACGTGCCCCAAACCTCATGTGGCAACGCATCAGCCAACTTTTCAATCAATTCTTCATTAGCTTTTGTGATGCTCAATCTCTTCATGTTCATTACTAAATTGCAATATCTTTCGATGATCTGCTTGGTGTTTTTAGTTTTTAAACCACGAAATAAATCAAACTCCTTTTTCAAAAGCGATTTTTTGTTCTTAATCATCTCTTGACTTCCAACAAACTTAGATTTTAATGCTTTCCAAATTGAATATGCACTTCCATTGTGTTGCAATAAAACCAAGATATATCTTTTTTAACAGCTTGTTGCAGTAAACTGATCATCATCTTTTCATTTTTGTATTTCTTTTTCTCATCAACACTTAGGTCTTTAATAGCAATCTCCTCTTCATCATCATTTAACGGTCTAATATATTTCGTTTCAACACATTCCCAAGCATCCAAATAATTTGCTTGAACCCAATTTTCAAAACGCTCATCCCATCCTTTATACTCCTCAATATTCATGAGCTTTGGCGGTTTTTGCATGGTCCCCGTTTCGTATTCTAACATAGTGCTCTGAGCAATAGTCATCGGAGTAGCAAAGGGGTTATAAAATTCCTCTTCCATGTTTCGGCAACAAGTTTCACAAGTTCTTAGATTTCAAACGAAATAACTTCTTCACACGGAATGACCTTTGATGCGAAATGGCCTTGTTCAAACGAAATAACCTGCAACAACTTCAAACGAAATGAGTTCACACGAAAAGAAGACTTTCACACGAAATGAATGGTTTCGTGCGAAATAGTCAAGCGAAATACCAATTTGGTGCGAAATAAGCTGATTTCGTGCGACATAAGCTGATTTCGTGCGAAATAACTGATTAGTAATGCGAATCACATAGGAGCCACATAGGAGACACGAAATCCCTAAGTTCTCACACATTGACTTGTTTGTTTATACGTATTTATATACCTATATAATTGTAGTTTGTAATCATACACGTACAGGTCGATTCAGAATAAGCGAGAACGCGTTGAGGTGAGAAAACGATAGCGAAGGCGATAGATTATGCATTAGTTTTGTTGCGAACATTCGGGTTTCGTTTTAGATTGCGATGGCTGTGCGAATTGTGCGTTTATAAAGTAGGGAGTGAAAATCGTTAAATCGAGAAATCGATAACACATAAAGCGTAATTACGTTCATTAAAGCGTAAAATCAGCGAATTGTAGGTTTGGTAAAACATTCGGAATGCCTCGGGTGTTTAGGCGTCGACTACCCAAGGTAACCCAACTATATTCAACAAGTTCGAGCATGCGCGTTGACCTAGAAGACTTCATGCTTCCACTGGGATGCAGCTCATGGCATTCGTCTTCCTAGCCATCACGTGGCTCGAGTTATCATGATAGTCGAGTCCTTGGTGAGAGCTTTTGAAAACCAATTTAGAGAGTGGAACGTCTTATTGAGGTACGGGTTTCACCCCTGACTTAACAGCTTCGTTCCTAATTGTGGTTATGCTCTTCGAATAAATTCGTGAGTTCCACCAGATTTTGAAATGGAGACTTTCGTCGAGATGTGGATGTCACTCCTAACTCGATGAAAGGTTCTCATGCTAGAAAAATGCGCTGAGTGAGCGATCTCGTTGAGAGTTCTTGGTTTTCACACCTGATCTCGACTGGATCGCTCGGTTTCGTTATGCGAGTATTTTCGAAAACATGTGTATTGTGTCGGCCTTAGGAAAGGCTAAGTAGTATTTCAGCCTTAGGAAAGGCTTCTTCGTGTGAAGTTGTAGTACGCGGTGTTCACATAAAGTTGTAGCTTTGAGCAATTTCGATCGAGAGTATCAAGTAGGCCCAATACAAACCATACTGGGTTTGTACAAGTCGGCCTGTTGGTGCTTAGACTATAGACTAGGTCAATTTCTAAGACGTCTGTGACAACCCTCACCAAACCAGGTATCCGTACAAATTAATTAATATTAAATTGCTGCTTAATTACTGTGCTTACTTGAAACTGTGCTTAAACTGCTTACTGATTTCTGTTACATACTTACTCATGCATCAAATTTATACTGTCACTCTATTATTTATACACCAACACCAGTGACAACCTTGATGCACAACAAGCACAGTGAGCACACTACGGGATACCCATTAAACATGCTGACATAACCAGCATCAGGCAGACACTGCTTCTAAGGCCAGTATGAGCCGGGAATAGATTGCTACACTGGTAGTGAGTGTAGGGAGGTGAGGATATTAGAAACGCGTCACTAGGTGAAGTTTATAGTGACCGGAGGTGCCTAAAACGTACTTTAAGTACAAAAATTCTGCACATAATACAAAACTCAGCATATTAAATTACTAATAAAATGCAAATACATTTTAGAACAGTCCCGTATATTTTCCTAAGTACCGGGAATAATTTATGTTACAAAATATATGCATAAAGGACTTTTTCGGCATAATTAAACATTTTAACGGAACGGTATTTAATCGTATAACCGGACATTACCCGGGGCACTAAAATTTTGTCAAATACTTTATTTTATTATTTATGGCTAGTCATGATCCCCGTATGCCATAACACCCGCCAAAAATAAACCACTAACATTTATCACATTACTTACACTTTAGTCACAATATTTACATAATACCCCCCCCCCCCAACGAAATTACTTCCCAAGTGGGACCCCACATGTCATATTCCCATACTTCCAATCTTCTTGCTTGATTTCAACTCCCTTGTATTAATTGTCTTGCTTGCCTATCTATCCAATATATGTGAGAATTAAAGATAAGTAAGGTCCCTTATATTATATATCACTTCACAAGATTTGTACACCCCACTTTCACTCTCTCCTCTCTCTTGATCGGCTGCCCACAACCGAGCACCCCATCACCACCCTAAACAACATTATCTTCTTCCTTTCATTGTCCATTCTAAGCCTAGAAATCATCCATGGAAGGTGCAACTTGAAGGGATTGCAAGGGAGCGTTGTTCTTGCTTGGTTCTACATCTTTTTCTCATCATTTTTACACAAGATTCTTCCCTAGCTAGAGGCTAGTAGTGAGTTTCTTCATACTTGATCTCATCTTGTTCGAAAATTATGGCATTTAACATGTAGTATTGTTGTTTAAATCACTAGATTGCAAGAATATTAGAAAAATATGAAACATAAGTATGAACATAAAAATCTACGTAAAGGTTTACTTGTGTATGATTTATAAAGTGGAATCTCGTCGGGTTAAGGGTTGGATAACACATACTTGATATTTAAAAGTCGTTTTCTTGTTTAACCCGCTAATCGGACACTTATAACGCGATTTAATAACATCGAAATCACAAAACAGCATGCTGAGTCACTGTTTCAGCCGCCTTTAACAGGCTGTAAACGGACCTTAAAAACTCGAAAAACGGAATTTCAAAAGCCTAAATCGTGTCATTTCAAAAAACGAAGAAAATGGCGCTGGAATCGTATTTTTCTGATGTCGGTTACTATTTTAAAAATCTGTTTCCGTGACAGCAGCTAAGGCTGTTTGTTACTGCAGAAAATTGGGCTGTGTGTTTTCGATCACAACTTAAAACCTGAACCGAACCAGCCCCTGAAACTTTTATCAAAGATGAACACAGATGTATTTGTGACCCTCGAACTGGATTTTCGACAAACGGACTTACGAGGAATTTTTGGCGAATTATTCCGTAAACTGTGATCAGAATGTAACAAATCTGATCACAGTTCGGTAAACGATTTTCCATAAATTTTTGGTAATGAACGAGACCCCGAAATTTTTACACAATAATTTGTGGGTCGGTTATGACGTTCCACAAAAATTTGGGAATTTTTGGAATAAGTTAAGTAATTTATTTACACGTCCGAAAACAGTCCAGTTTTCACAAATTGAAACTGAAACGACAAGGGTAGTATTTTGCGTGTCAAAACGTAATGGTTAATTGTTGATGATCATGGGTTGATTTCAAAAAGAAAATGATGTGCGTATTAGCACGGACACTCCCGTTTTTAGGGGAAGTTCTGGCGAATTTTTCTAAAAATATCTAGACTTAGAAAAATTATTTTTCTATCGTGTATGTGAAACTTTATATCTCATAATTAAACCTCGCCTTGAGTTTTGACATAAAACTTTAAAGTGTTGGATAGGAGACTTGTAAATGTATTTTTTTTAATACGTTAAGTCACCAAATACATAATACCTGTACGAATACCCCATCCTTGGGAAGGAATCTATTTATACGTTAACCAAGAAATTTAAACACGAAATAGTTGTCTAACTATTTCCCCAAGAACATTAAGACCCTAAGCTAAGGCACGTCCGCTCGTCTAATAGATATTAGCACGTTGTAGGTTGTCGTGCTGCAGACTGAGTTGATTTGCTGTTATTCGAGGACGCATTACAGTGAGTTCATGTCCCCCTTTTCTCTTAACTGTTTTCAGTTTTTCTAAACTGCGGGGGTGAAATACATGTTACTATGATTACGAGTACTTTTACATGGTATGGTTAGCGTAAGGAGGGTTACTACTTAGATCATGTGAGTGGGTAGGTGGCACTTGAGGCCATTAATCCTCATTGTAGGACCGAGGGGCACGATGCGGTAGATCTATCTGGGTGTAGCGAGCCCAGCCCCCAGGACAAACAGTTAACGTTCCTCGGGGTGACTATGTTCCCGACGCACAAATCCGCTAGGTTTGAGTCTTCCTACTTGCACTTCACACATATCAATGGCCTTGCAAACCATTGGTGATCTCTTTTTCCTTATTTGCTACATACCAGGGATTTTTATACTTACAAGTGTTTTATATACTCACTTACGCATGAACTCGCTCAACATTATGTTGATTTTTCCAACTTACATGTATTTCAGGGAACTAAGGATCTGGCCCGGTATGCTACGTTTTCCCGCTGTGTTAGAATTACAGGATCATCCATGTTTAGGGATTGCGACTTTTACCTGGACGAGTCGCAAGTCTTAAACAAATGTTATGTTATATTTTGGGGTTGTGTGTTAAGAACAAAGTTTTTATGTTGTAATTTCCGTTGCATGTGTCAACGTATTAAGACAATGTTGTGGTATTTTACTTAAATCAATGGATGATCTGCATGTTTTATTTTCATATAGCTTTGTTGTGATTAAGCTATGGTATTAAGAAGTCACACCAAATTAACCCACGCTTCCGCAAAGCCAGGGTGTGACAGCTTGGTATCAGAGCTCTGATCATAGCGAACTAGGATTCCTCCTCGAGTCTAGACTATGATCACTAGGGCTCTCACGAAAACATTTTTACACTGCATACCACTTAAGTCCAGATCCAAAATGTTTTTACAAACAAATGTTGAGCACATTTTATTTGTTATTTATAGGCTCAGTCTGGGAGACTGAGGCTCGGTCTGGGAGGCTGAGGTAGTTGTCTAGTGGGACTAGGGAGTCAGTCTGGGAGGCTGGGAGACTAGTGGGACTAGGGAGTCAGTCTGGGAGGCTGAGGTAGTTGTCTAGTGGGACTAGGGAGTCAGTCTGGGAGGCTGGGAGGCTAGTGGGACTAGGAGAGCTATTTAAATTGCTTATTGGTGATTAATGTGTTATCTGACTATATGATTGATTATTTGTGCATATGTGTGTTTATATTACAAAATGTCATGCCTTCATCAGATACTGGAGAGTCGGACACTACAGATCCCATGGCCATAGTATCAGACGACATAGTTTCACCGGAGCACGAGGTGTACATTTCCGATACTACCAGCACAGACGATGACGACTTTCAGCCCTTTGCGCTGCCTGATGCCGTAGCAGAGCCTGCTGATGGCCATCTTGTTGGGGATTTGCCACTCGTGGAGATCCTTGTTCCTGTGCCCCTGGTCGTTTATCCCGTTTTTGATATGCCCCCGACGTTGTCTCTGACGACGATGTCGAACCATTAGAGGAGGACCCACTTGAGGGCGAGGCCCTATTGCTGCTGGTGATAGCCTACTGCTTGCTGACGCTCCTGCAGAGGAGGCTCATGCCCTTTCCCCTGTCCCAGACTCATTTGAGTCTGTAACGTCCGCATCCTTGTATACACAGGGAGTGCAGCACCACTCACACGACGACGACCCGGATATGGCGTCATCCGCTGCACCTGCTCCTGCACACAGCTTTGAGATTGATCACGATATTGAGGATGATCCTGTTTTTCCACCTGGTTTTGATCCAGACCATGACATTAAGTTCATACACTTAGACCAGCCCTTGGAGGATCCTGTAACCCCTGTGTTTGTTGATCCAGCTGATTTTGAGATGGAGTTTGTTGATCCGGAGCCAGCCGTGGCCCCTGAGCCAGGCGTTGCTCCTGACCCCGCATTGGAGCATGACCCTGTTCATGCCGATGCACCTGCTGTTGCTCCTTGATTGATCATCTCCTTGGACGAGAGAAAATTTGGGGTAACTGTGCAAGACAATCTATTATTACGGGGGCCCACGTAATAACGGCTTGTAGTGCACAGAAATCCTGGTGGACTCTGCGGGCCAAGCTAATGAAAACCCATGTAGCAGGAAATGATTGAGAAGAGATGCTGTTCTAGGACTGGAATCCAGAAGCTTGAGGTGGAGTTCTGGAATTTGATAATGGTCGAACCAAAGATTCCTGAATACGTCCAGCGATCTCACGACTTGTCTAGGGTCGTCCCCTACTAAGTCATTGATGTTGTATGATACAGTTGTGTACTTGTAAACTTTACATTGTGGTCCCGATTTATGGCAATGCAATCGCAGTATTCTCATCACTTGTGATGTTTGATCTATTGTTTATGATTCTATGACATGAGATGTTATGCGGTTGATTTATTTATAGCATGAGATGTTATGTGTTGATATTGTTGAATACATACGTACACTTTACTTGCTATGACCTAACCTATGTGAAACACCTTTTAGAAGATGCCGCCAAGACGCGAAATGCGCATGCCCACCTCAGAGGCGGAACTTCAAGAGATAATTGCTGCAGCTATAGCACAGCACGAGGCCCTACGCTCCGAACCTAGTAGAGGTACCTCAGAAAATAACGGTTGTTCCTACTGGCACTTCCTCAACTACGAGCCTCCGAAGTTCGACGGCACTGGAGGTGTCATAGCCTTTGTGAAGTGGATCGAAAGAATGGATTCCATCTTTCAAGTGAGCGGTTGTACACCGGAACAACAAGTCCCATACGTTTCTGAGCTGTTTCTAGATGAAGCCCGATTATGGTGGAATCTTCAGATCCGTATAAAGGGCGCTACTGCAGCATATGCGTTAACCTGGGGTGAACTGAAAGGAATGATGCATAAGAAGTATCGCTCCCAAACGGAAACCCAGAAGTGGGAAGATGAATTTCGGAGCCTGATGATGGAAGGTCCGAAGGTGTTGGAGTACGTGCAAAGACTTCATGATTTGTCACGGGTTGTTCCGTACCTGGTGAAACCAGAATTAAAGAAATTGGAACAATTCATTTGGGAACTGGCGCCTCAAGTCTTGAGCTTGATGACAACATCAACGCCACCAACAACTGATGCTGCAAGTAAGATGGGTTTGGCACTCGCTACGGAGGCACTTAGACTAGAAGAACTTACAAACCCTGCCAAGAAGAAGGAGACTCAGGTAAAGTCATCCAGAAAGAACAAAAGAAAGCTCACCGAAGATACCCGAACGGATAATGAGAACAAAAGAAAGGGTTATATGGGCACTCTGCCCAAGTGTAACACCTGCCAGCATCATCATTTTGGTCGGTGTGGGCCAAAAGTATGTGAAGCTTGTGGAAAGGTTGGCCACTTGAAGGATTCTTGCTGGGCTAGTGCTGGCCGGGGAGGCCAAGGAGGTCTTGGAAATCGGAACAACAATCGAGGAGGTAACGGAAACGGGAACCATGGAAATGTTGCGAATCAAGCTGGGAATGGGAATGGCCGAGGGCCAGGATGTTTTAAGTGTGGGGAAATTTGGGCACTTCAAGAAGAAAAGCCCGAAGCCGAATCAAGCCCGTGGGGGAGCATTCCACATTGGCGCAAGGGAAGCGCGCCAGGATCCAAACGTTGTCACTGGTACGTTCCCGATAAACTAACGCTTTGCATCTGTTCTGTTTGATACTAGTGCCGATTATAGCTTTGTATCGTTAGAATTTAAGAAAAATACTTGGATTGACGCCTAGCAAGTTAGACGTGCCGTACTCCATCAAATTAGCAAAGGGGAAACTAGTTGAGACCAGTGAAGTTGTCCGAGGATGTGTGATTGAACTAGGAGGGCACGAGTTTACGTTGGACTTACTACCTGTCGAGCTGGGAAGCTTTGATGTGGTAGTGGGAATGGATTGGCTAACGAGTAACAAAGCCGAGATCGTTTGCCATAAGAAGACCATCCGCATCCCACTGACGGATGAAGAAACGATCATAGTGCACGGAGAGAAGCATGATACGCCGCTGAGAATTATCAGTTGCCTGAAAGCTCGTAAGTGTTTACAAAAAGGATGTGCTGCCTTCCTGGCACACATCGTGGATAGGAAAGCTGCTGAGCCGAAAATCGAAGACATCCCTGTCGTAAGGGAATATCCTGAAGTCTTTCCAGAGGACTTGCCAGGATTGCCACCCCAAAGGCAAGTAGAATTTCACATTGACTTAGTTCCAGGCGCCGCGCCTGTAGCTAGGGCACCTTATAGACTTGCACCGTCTGAGATGCAGGAGTTGTCTACACAACTCCAGGAATTTCTTGACAAAGGATTCATCCGACCAAGCTTCTCACCTTGGGGAGCTCCAGTTTTATTTGTCAAAAAGAAAGACGGTAGTTTCCGTATGTGTATTGACTACCGGGAGTTGAATAAACTAACAATCAAGAATAGATACCCTCTGCCAAGAATCGATGATTTATTCGATCAGCTTCAAGGTTCAAGTTTTTACTCTAAGATCGATCTTTGATCTGGGTACCATCAGCTAAGAATACAAGAAGAGAGCATCCCGAAGACAGCCTTCAGAACTCGTTATGGACACTACGAGTTCCTAGTTATGCCGTTTGGGTTGACAAACGCGCCTGCTGTTTTTATGGACCTAATGAACCGAGTCTGTAAGCCGTATCTCGATAAGTTCGTGATTGTGTTCATCGACGATATTTTGATTTATTCAAAGACAAAGGCTGAACACGAACAACACTTAAGAACTATTCTGGAGTTGTTGAAAAAGGAACAGTTGTATGCCAAATTCTCTAAGTGCGAGTTTTGGCTACGTGAAGTCCAATTCCTTGGACACGTGGTTAATGGAAATGGAATCCATGTCGATCCCACAAAGATCAAGGCGATAAAGAACTGGGAGACTCCAAAGACGCCAACCGAGATTCGACAATTCTTAGGCTTGGCTGGTTACTATCGAAGGTTCATTGAGGATTTTTCAAAAATCGCTCAATCACTGACCCTCCTCACACAGAAGGATAAGAAGTTTGATTGGGGAATCAAACAGGAAGAAGCATTTCAGTTGTTGAAGGATAAGCTCTGCAATGCGCCGATCTTAGCACTACCGGAAGGTACAGATGATTTCGTGGTATACTGTGACGCCTCACGTTAAGGATTGGGTTGCGTGTTGATGCAACGCCAGAAAGTTATAGCTTACGCGTCACGCCAGTTGAAAGTACATGAAAAGAACTATACCACTCACGATTTGGAACTAGGCGCAGTGATATTCGCATTAAAGATCTGGAGACACTACCTATATGGTACGAAGTGTACAATCTTCACAGACCACAAGAGTTTACAACACATATTCAACCAGAAAGAGCTGAACATGAGACAAAGACGTTGGGTCGAATTGTTGAACGATTACGACTGCGAGATAAAGTATCATCCAGGGAAGGCGAATGTGGTCGCCGATGCCCTAAGTCGTAAAGAAAGGATCAAGCCCATAAGGGTTAGGGCTTTGGAGATGATTATCCAGACAAATCTTTCCCTGCGCATTCATACCGCGCAAAAAGAAGCTCTTAAGAAAAGAAACCTTGAAGAAGAATATCTCCGTGGGATGGAGAAGCAATTAGTACCAAACAAGGAAGGAACGTTATGTTTTGTGAGAAGGATTTGGGTTCCTCTGTTTGGTGGGTTGAGAAAAGTTATTTTTGATGAGGCACACAAATCACGGTACTCTATTCATCCCGGTGCGGATAAGATGTACCAGGACCTTAAAGATTATTATTGGTGGCCTAAAATGAAAGGCGACGTTGCTGTTTATGTTAGCAAATGTTTGACGTGCGCCAAGGGGAAAGCTGAATACCAGAAGCCCTCGGGACTTCTGCAACAACCTGAAATTCCCAAGTGGAAATGGGAACAGATTTCAATGGATTTTATAACGAAACTGCCCAAGACACCGAGGGGTCATGATACTATTTGGGTGATAGTTGACCGCCTAACAAAGTCTGCACATTTCTTGCCAATCAAAGAGAAAGACAATACGAGTAAACTTGCGGAAATATATATGCGAGAAATCGTTACACGTCATGGAGTGCCGCTCTCAATCATCTCTGATAGAGATGGGAGATTTGTATCAAGGATTTGGCAATCCTTCCAAGAAGCTTTTGGCTCACAATTGAACCTAAGTACCGCATTTCATCCGCAAACTGATGGCCAAAGTGAAAGGACTATTCAAACATTGGAGGATATGCTGAGAGCATGTGTAATGGATCTTGGTGGTAGCTGGGATAAACATTTACCACTGGCCGAATTCTCATACAACAACAGCTACCACACCAGTATTGGAGCCGCGCCATTTAAAGCCCTTTACGGACGCAAGTGTCGATCACCACTATGTTGGGCTGACGCCGGTGATAGACAGCTTGTTGGTCCCGAAATCGTCCAAGAGACGACAGATAAGATTGCGCAGATTCGAAAACGCATCGAAGCGGCTCGCGAAAGACAGAAAGTCTATGCAGATCCAAACCGGAAACATTTGGAATTCCAAGTTGGAGATATGGTTTTATTGAAAGTTTCACCCTGGAAGGGGGTGGCACGCTTCGGAAAGCGTGGGAAGTTGAATCCGCGTTACATTGGCCCTTTCAGAATTCTGCAAAGGATTGGGCTTGTAGCCTACAAGTTGGACCTACCTGCTGAACTCCATGGTGTTCACGATACATTCCATGTATCTAATTTGAGAAAAAGTCCAACACAATATACAGTGATCATTCCTGCTGACGAAGTTCATATCGACAATACGCTCCACTTTACTGAAGAACCTGTTGAGGTCACGGATTGGAAAGTTAATAAAACTCGCAGGAGCAGTGTCAAACTCGTCAAAGTTCATTGGAATGCTAGGCATGGACCTGAATTCACGTGGGAACGTGAGGATCGAATGAAAGAGAAATACCCCCATTTGTTTCCTAAGAATCCTGCATCTCGTAGCAGAACTTAAATTTCGGGACGAAATTTCTTTAACGGGGGGAGAATGTGACAACCCTCACCAAACCAGGTATCCGTACAAATTAATTAATATTAAATTGCTGCTTAATTACTGTGCTTACTTGAAACTGTGCTTAAACTGCTTACTGATTTCTGTTACATACTTACTCATGCATCAAATTTATACTGTCACTCTATTATTTATACACCAACACCAGTGACAACCTTGATGCACAACAAGCACAGTGAGCACACTACGGGATACCCATTAAACATGCTGACATAACCAGCATCAGGCAGACACTGCTTCTAAGGCCAGTATGAGCCGGGAATAGATTGCTACACTGGTAGTGAGTGTAGGGAGGTGAGGATATTAGAAACGCGTCACTAGGTGAAGTTTATAGTGACCGGAGGTGCCTAAAACGTACTTTAAGTACAAAAATTCTGCACATAATACAAAACTCAGCATATTAAATTACTAATAAAATGCAAATACATTTTAGAACAGTCCCGTATATTTTCCTAAGTACCGGGAATAATTTATGTTACAAAATATATGCATAAAGGACTTTTTCGGCATAATTAAACATTTTAACGGAACGGTATTTAATCGTATAACCGGACATTACCCGGGGCACTAAAATTTTGTCAAATACTTTATTTTATTATTTATGGCTAGTCATGATCCCCGTATGCCATAACACCCGCCAAAAATAAACCACTAACATTTATCACATTACTTACACTTTAGTCACAATATTTACATAATACCCCCCCCCCCCAACGAAATTACTTCCCAAGTGGGACCCCACATGTCATATTCCCATACTTCCAATCTTCTTGCTTG